>PVKA01054744.1:0-10627 GCA_004027165.1 Ctenomys sociabilis
TATTGAATCTTTGATATAATTCAGCTATAAAAAAACCTGTAAATATAATTTCATGTATGCTCCTTGTACAATACCAAAACCTTATGAAAACAGTTTGCAATGTATTAATTCATCGACTCTGTATGGTTAAGGTGTCTTGAAACTGTCTGATTGACATTTGTATTTTAATAAAATAAAAATAAATGGAAAAAAAATATATATATATATTTAAGTGGATCCATTTGAAGATGTATTCATAAGTGAAATAAACCAGACAAACATGTGAAAATATCATAGTCTCCCTAGCATAAGAAATCAATTCTATAGTGTGCCTGGGGAGTCACATGGAGAGAAAACTTTCTCTCAGGCTCTCACAGAGAGCAAACTGGTCAAGCATTGGCCGTGACTCATCCACATGGATGACACAGACAAAGGATCTACAGAATAAGGTAAGAACAAGATAAACACTGATGGGACTTCACTGACCTCATAAGAAACATAAAGTACATGTGTTGGTATATAAGTCATGCTGTATGTAGGTCTTAACCATCCAGCAGAAAAGTATAAAAATGAAGTATACATCGCAGGCCATAATAATAAGTCGAGTTCTAAATGGCTAAGGTCAACAACTTCGGATAACTCACTACTGTTGTGGAATGCAGGACTGTGTTGGATTGTGTTGTCGAGTTCAAGCACCTAAGTTATTTGAATGACAATGGAGTGCCCATCTTTGACAGGTGTAGACAAAGGAAGGGATATAGAAAGGAAGAATCATGATTTGTGTGTATAGACAGTACAGTTGGGATTGATAACGCTGTGCTTCTACATAATTCTATGATAGGCAAAATTTGCACTAATGGTGGTTGGACAGGATATTATGTCAGCTTCTAGTACTATGTACAACCACTAGGAAAATAACATGGTAGAACTGAATCTTTGATGTAATTCAAGTATAAAAAGTAAGATATGCAAACAGCTACACTCTCTTTATTTACTGATAAAGAAACATATGGTATAATAATGTCTGTAGGTATAAGATCATGTGTTCACCTTCTATGATGCCAGAATATTGTGAAAACAGTTTGCAGTGTATTAATTTATCAAATACATCTTGTCAAGATGTCTTGAAACTGTCTCTTTGATATTTGTACTTCAATAAAACAAAAATTAAAAACAGAAATAAAAAAAGAAATAAAAAGAAGAAATACAAATAGAGAGGTATAACAACACATAAAGGAATTTAGACAGGTAGGTAAATTGAACTGCATTTGTTGTAGAGTCATAATCAGCTTCTCTTCTGGATGGTCAATAATGTTTTCACATGCAAATTTGGAGAAATGGAAGGGCTGCAAGTTCAACCATCATTTTGGCCCTAGCCTTTCAAGGTCAGTGAGGACTCATGACAAAGGAGAGCCTGTACTGTAAAATCATAGAACTCAGTTGTGCCAAATTTTCTGATCAAAGAGATTATGGAGTCACAGAGAAACGTTACTGATGATTTATAGTGTGCCTAAGGAGAGTCACATGGAGAGAAAACTTTCTCTCAGGCTTTCACAGAGAGCAAACTGCTTAAGCAATGTCCATGATTCATCCACATGGCTGGTACTGACAGAAGATCTACAAAGTGAGGTACACGGTTACAGGATAAACCCTCAGGGGACTTGAATGAGCTCACCATATACAAAAGCTACATTTGTTGTGATATAGGTCTTGCTTTATCTTGGCCTGAACCATCCAGCCTAAAAGTATAAAATCAAGGTATATAAAATAAAGCCATAATAATAAGCTGAGCTGCAAATGGCTCTAGTCAATAACTTCTTCAGATATCCCACTACTATTATGGACCGGTGTACTCTGTTGGATTATTTCACTGAACTCAAACACCTATAATAATTCAATGATAATAGAATACCCATCTCTGACAGGACTGAGCAAAAAAAAACGGGATACAAAAGAAGAACCATTCTGTGTTTGTATAACAGTACAGTTAGCATAAATATGCAGTACTTTCACGTAATTCTGAGAAGACAGATTTGCACTAATAGTGTTTGGACAGGATACCCTGTCTGCTTCTTTTACTGTGGATAACTACTAAGAAGATAACATTGGAAAAGGTATTCATTATTGAAACTGTAGTATAATTCAGCTTTAAACAAAAGAGATATGTATACAGCTTCATTATCTTAAGTTAGTAAATAGAGGCATCTGCTTTAATAGTGTTTGTAATAGAATATCATGTATGCACCTTGTTCAACAAAAAACCACTAAGAAAACAATATGCAATGTATTAGTTGTTGAATCTGTTCTACTAGTTTGATTTTAAACTGTCTTATTGCTATTTGTTTTTCAATAAAATTATGGCAAATAAAAAAATATCAACATGGTACTGGCAACAAAATAGACCTGAGGACCAATGGACTAGATTAGGAGATCCTCAGGCCTCTACAAACACACTCAGCCATCTCATCTTTGACAAAAGGGCCAAACACACTTACTGGAAAAAAGATAGCCTCATTAACATGTGGTGCTGGAAAAACTAGCTCTCTATATGCCAAAAACTAATACTTGATCCAGATCTGTTACCATGCACTAAGCTAAAGTCACAATGGATTAAGATCTAAACTTTAAAACAGAAACACTCAACCTCTTAGAAGAGAAGGTGAGAGGATGTCTTGATGCCAAAGTGGTAGGCAAAGAGTTCAGGAACAAAAATACATTCACAGGGAAAACCCTTGAAAGAATTAACAACCGGGACCTCCTATTATTGAGAAGGTTTTGCACATCAAAATAAATTATCTCCAAAATGAAAAGACAACCACAATTTGGAAAAAATCTTGACAAATAATTATTCAGAAGAAGGTCTTATCTCTAGAATTTATAAAGAAATTAAAAAAAAAATTCAGGTCCTCAAATTTAAAGACCCAATGCAGAAATGGGCATCTGACATGAATACAAACTTCTCAGAGGACAAAATTAAATGACCAAATAAATACATGAAAAAATGGTCCACATCACTAGTCATCTGTGAAATACAGGTTAAAACAACACTGAGATACTATCTCACTCCAGAAAAAATGGCTATCATAAAGAAATCAAGCAACAGCAAATGTTGGAGTGGATATGGGGTAAAGGGAACACTTCTCCACTGCCGGTGGGAATGTAGACTGGTGCAACCATTGTGGAGATCATTATGGAGACGCCTCACAAAACTAGGACTGGAAATCCCATTCAAGTCAGCTATCCCCCTACTTGGAATTTTCCCGGAGGAACTGAAAACATCATATCATAGTGAAATATGTGTACCTATGTTTATAGCAGCTCAATTTGTTATAGCCAAATCTTAGAAACAACTAAGATTCCCATTACATGAGGAATGATTGAAAAAGATGTAGTATTTTTATACAATGGAATCTTACTCAGCTATAAAGAATGATAAACTTGAAGCATTTATATTTAAGTGGATGCCATTCGAAGATATACTCATAAGTGAAATAAACCAGACACACATGTGTAAACATTGTATATTTTCCCTAGTATAAGAACACGAGAGAAGAAATACAAACAGAAAGGTATAACACAGTTAAAAGGAAAGTAAGAACTTGAAGATTAGATATTGGAGAGAGGATAAGAAAAGCTAAGAAACACTACAGGGGCAAAGCCATGCAGTTGTATGTGCAAGATGGCTTAGGCAATGATCCTTGAAATCTTCAGAAGATTTTCGAATGTAGCAGTGAATTTGGAAGGATCCCTACCCTGACTGTCTATATATGTTGATACCTGTGAAGTAAGCAACTGCTCTGAAGATGACAATTTGGAATAGTAGTTCATGATTGGAGTGCCTACCATTCTGGTCTTCTGAATACATGAAGCTTGTCAAGACATGCTGGTTGCTGCGATGCTGTCTCTCAGATATACATATTATTTTATAAAAAGGAGAGAGGTGATGAATAAAGGCAGGACACAGGAAAAGGATTCTTGATGGATTGTCCTGCTACAAGGTGTATATGGTTAGATTTCTAAATTTATGCATAAGCATATATAATTGTTTATTCCAAAATGCATTTTAACTTTTAAAATTTTTGTTATGTTATATTCGGTAGGGATTTAACACTTAACATATCATTACTTGATGAAAAATACCTGTTCCATGTTTATTTATTTTATTGAAGTACAAATATCAATGAGACAGTTTTAAGACACCTTAACAGGATGGATTCGGTAAATTAATACAAACTGTTTTCATATTGTTTTGGCATCGTACAAGGTGCATACATGATATTGTACTTACAGACATTATTATAACAGCTGTCTAGCATATATAAAAAACTAAGATATAACAGCGCCTTCAAACTTAAAGACCCAATTCAGAAATGGGCATCTGACATGAATACACAGTTCTTAGAGAACAAAATTAAAGAAATGAGTAAATATATGAAAAAATGCTCCACATCACTAGCCATTTCTGAAATGCAAATAAAAACATCAATGAGATACCATCTCACTCCAGAAAGAATGGAAATCATAAGGAAATCAACCAACAACAAATGCTGGAGAGGTTGTGGGGAAAAGGGAACACTTCTCCACTGCTGGTGGGAATGTGGACTGGTACAACTATTGTGGAGGTCAGTGTGGTGACTCCTCGAAAGAGTAGTACTGGAAGTCCCATTCAAGCTGGCCAGCACCTGTTTCATGTTAAGCCTAAAATATTTGATATTTAGACAGATAGTCAGGTTAAGCTCAACAGCCTAGATTATTTGGTAACAATAATAAGCTTTTCTTCTGGAGGGTTTGCAACATAGGATAACAGACCAAAAATTAGAGTAAAAGGACATTTTGGCTCTAACTTTTCAAGTTCAATTAGGACTCAGGACATATCAGAACCTGTACTTTAACATTGTGCAACTCAGTTGTGTTCCAAGTTTTCTGATCAAGGATTTTATGGGGCCAAAGAGTAAAGTGATCGATGATGTAGAGTGTGCCTAAGGAGATTCACATGGAGAGCAAACATTTTCTCAGGTTTTCACAGACAGCAAATGGGTCAAGCAATGGCTGTGACTCATGCACATGGCTGACACAAACAAAGGATCTACAAACTTCAGTACAGGGTCTCAGGATAAATCCTGCAGGGATTTGACTGACCTTAATAGGACAGAAATGGTACAATTCTTGTTACGTAGGTTTTGCTTTATCTTGGTTTTAACCATTCAGCAGAAAAAGCATAAAGAAGTAAAGCCATATTATTATGCTGAGCTGTAAAAGACTCATGTCAGCAACTTCTGACATTATCAGACATATGGAAAACTCAATACTATTGTGGACAGCTGGACTATTTTGGAATACTTTGGTGAATTCTCACACCTATAATATTTAAATGACAAAACTAAACAAAAAAGGGGATACAATTGAATTACTATTTTGTATCTGTAGATTCAAAATAGTTAAGATATATGTACAACTACATTCTCTTAATTCAATGGATAGAGGGATCTGTTCTAATAGTCTTTGTAAGTAGAATATCAAGTCTGCATCTTGTACAACAAGTAACCACTAAGAAAGAAATGTATTAATTATTGAAACTGTCCTACTAATTTGATTGGTCAACTAGCTCATTGCTGTTTGTTTTCCAACAAAATTATGGAAAAAAATCATAATAAAAAAGTAATTCTATATTAATATGCTAAGCTATAAAAGGCTCAAGTCACTAACAACTGACAATTACCAGCTGTACTGATAACTCAATATTATTATGGATTTTTGGTGTATATTGGATTACATTGCTGAATTCATGTACCTAAAATCTTTGGACAGACATCAAGTGGAAAAGTTGCTCTAAAGCGATCTCCAAACACAGCTTCTTCAGCTGCAATGTAACAAACATCTGTGCCACAACAAAATCAAAAAAGGGCATGTGTTGGGGGTCATGGAAGCTGAAAAAATGGTCAAATATGCGGAACTTGGACTAGGCCTCAGTGCTTAAAGCAAACAAGCTACCTTAATCCTGAGATAAGCATCTGAACTGGTCAATGTTGGCTATTAGTCACTAGACAAATTTTGTCACCTGTTACTAACTTTGCAAAAGTATAAGTAAATGTCCATATTGTTGCACAATGGATATGGGTTGTCCCTATGGAGAAGGTTGTCTCCCCATCATTCCGATGAGTTACCATCTAACCATGACCCCCAAAAGAGAAGACACATGCTAAACTGCAGGTTAAGAAGACCTATGGCTCCTCTCTGAAACTCAACATTAATCTCAAACTTGATAAAATAACCCCCTTAAATCAAGGAGACTTGTGAAAATCTTATGAAAGCTAAGATAGCCTCCATGGTCCCTGCCTTCTGATGTTCACAGACTTGTGTAGTCTCCTTCCTTGAAGTGTAGGTGAGACCTTAGGCTTGGTTCAAATTAACACACTCTAATTATGACACTTCAATTGAGCCTCCTGATTGCTAGTAGGCTCACTCTAGGATCTTATAATACTATTTGGATTTGATAAACTGAGATTCCTCAAACTCCACAAGCACAGGGAGATAAATTTGCTAACAATGAGTAAACTTGAAAGGAGAACGAACATTTTGCAGTGAAGCACAAGTGCAAGAACTAAGGCCAGGCTCAGTCTATGATGTCTGCCAAACAGAAGAACCTACCAGGCTATACTTGGACTCTATTTGCACAGACATCACCAGATAAGAAAGGCACGTGGTGCTTTAAATTATTGAATTTGTGGTGGTTTGTTATGAAGCATAGAAAGCCAATGTAATATCTAGATACTCTCTAAGGAAAAGATAGAGGCTCACATATTTGTAGAATTCCCATGCAATGTTTTTCAGTGCATGTGGACCCCTGATTCCCATGAATAGTGCCTAAAAACCACTGCTCTATGTTGTGTGTGTACAGCCACATGCAGAAGTGTTCAGTACCCACTGAGGATTTTGTATTAAACATTTTATTTGTTTTCATAATTCTTCAATATCTTATCATTGAGCATTTTTCTCTTCAAGATTGAAGGTTGTGCATCTTTGGAGATAGCTCCTTGGCAAGTTCATATTATTGTGTCACCTGCAGAGTCTTTAACCTCCCACTCTTGGCTTTCTGAAGAAAAGCCAGGGGGAGTATCAAGCAAACTTCAGGAATTAGTAAACAATCAATAATAATAGACAATGGTGTTAATGAGTGAATCACTGAAAGGCACTAATGAACACAATTCAGTTAACGGTTTGCATTTTTTCTTACATTTCTTCAGGAAGTTAAATTTAAGATACAACAAAGTTATTTCTTTGGATCAGAATTAAAATGCAACAGAAATAAAAATCTCTTTTCCCATCTCACTGTTAAAGCAAGTGTTTTCTCTACCGTCTTTCTTCATTAATAATTGCTATGCTCTAATAAAATTAGAGGATGTAGAAAATAATACTTATTATGAATTCTCTAACACTGGCATGCAAACATTCTCATTAAAGTCAGTGATCTATGTTTTGTTGTTTAGATAAATGTCTGTAGTTCTTACTCATTACTCTTACTGTCCATTTCTTTGCTGAAAAAGCCTAATCTAGTACTGGCACTGTCAATTCCCACTCTTTCATTCTGTGTATCTGTTTATTTATGTTTTGTGGTACCAGGGGTTTGTTTGTTTATTTATTTATTTATTTTTGGTATTTCAGATCAAACTCAGGACCTTGTGTTTGCCTGGCAGGAGCTTATGCCCCTGAGCTCTCTCCCTGACCCAAATTCCCTCTTTTGATGATACTGAAATGAAGAATCAATTCCTCTAAGGACCAAATGGAGCTGAAAGTGGGGCCCTAATGTATTTAGAAGGTTAGGTACAATGCCTTCCTGCCTAACTTCTGCTTCAATTATACCGTGAATAACTGAGTGAATGCAGCAAGCAAGAGTTTGATCTGAAATCAGCTCTGCATGAGAACTACCTGGCTTGTGTAGGTGTCCCCATCTGCACCACACATGGGGAAGGCAGCCTGCATGTGGGCCAGTGTGCCTGGCATGGAAGAATCTTCTGGCTTGCATGGTAAATGACAGCTCTGAGCTTTGCATGCAGGCATGCTGATTGACTTAATCCTTCTCTACTTTCCCAATCACAAACAATTTGGCTTTGCCTGTTAATTTTTGTAGATACCATTAAAAGGAATACCATAGCTAATGTTATATCAGACCCAATTATGCTAGTGAACTGCTTCTATTTTTTTCTTTCATGCTGTGGCATTTCCTTTCCCCTGAAAACACTCTTTCACTCAGTCTAGCAATTAACTGCTTGAACAGTATAATAAGGAAGCAATTAAGAGGTGACAGAGAAAAATTAACACTCCATTTCACATTAAAGGCTAAGTGAGTATCCTTGCCATTGTGAGTTAAACGTGTCTTTGAAAACCTGTAGTTTGGATGTATTTTCCTTTTGAATAAGGAGCCCAGTTCCATGTTTTTTGTCTAGCATCCCAATCTGAAAATGGATGATAACTAATTGGGTGCTGTCTGCTTAAACAGGCTATATTAATTGCAGTTTGTTCTCCTGTAAGTGTCAAGGAAAACAAAATCTTTGTAATGTGTAGGCATAATGTACGGCTGCCTTCATTTGAATATACAGGCCATGTCCTAGTGCAAATAAAGCAAACTCCTGGATGCAATGTTGCCATGGCAGGCTGCATTTGCATAATAAATAACAGCTATCATGAGACTTTCTTTATGAAGTTCTCTGTTGTGTTGTCAGCTGTAAGGGCCTCCACTAAAGCAGCCAATATTGAGGGAGTAGAGTGTGTTTTCCTTGCAAATGCAGCACCCCAACCCAAGTCACTGTCAAGAATAGATTATTTCACTGTTTCTGGCTAAATGGGATGGATTGTTTTAAGCATGTACATGGACTGCATGCTGAACTGTATCAACACATATCCACAAGATGACAAAAATATGACTTAAGTCCAAGATATTTGGTTGGATTAAGTAAGGAACATAGCATTAGCATATACTCTGTGTCAAGGCCTTACAGCACAATAGCAATATCCATGGTCTCATCCTGTATCACTTCAACTTGGGTCAAACAAGTGAAAAGAATTCCTTTTATTTGTCATAGGGATTAGAACGACATCTAAAAGAGGGAAAGTTCTCGATGGTTTTATATTCTGGAATTCTAGTCTCATATCATAAGGCCACTAGAAGCTTCCCTATGTTCATTTGTGCTGCACTAAAGGGAATCGTGAATTTACTTTGAATTGGTATAGAGCAGGAGATTGGCCCAAATGTCAAGTTGTTTACACTGATTGTTAGCTCTTTATCCCCTTTTAATGCTTTCAGAAATAGTTCTTATTTGCAGTTTTCGTAGTTCTCCAAACAATGGAAGTTTAATTGTATGTATGCACATGTGTGTGTGTGTTTGGGGGGATGAGATTAATAAAAGCTTTGTTAGGCATAGATCTAAACATTTCCCTTGATGTTCAGGAATTCAGGAATGGTACACCGAAATACGACAGCTTACCATATTGAATATTTTAAGTTCAAGGTACTGTGGAAATGGCAGGTGCAATAAAGGCTTTCTGAACTTGTCCAGTAGCAGTTCATAGGATCCACATGGAAGAAGTTTCCTTTCTGTAGTCAAAAGAAAAGAGCATCCCTATCTTCAAGATAGAGGAATACTGAGAAGAAACTGAACAGAACTTTTCTAAGTTTGTCCCAGTTTATTTTCTTAACTCATACTTCCCTTTACTGCTTTCATAGCACAGAGTGCCCCAAGGGTAGAATTTTAAGAACTAAACATTAATGAGACCGCCCGTAAACAATGGTTGTTTTAATGGCTACAAACAGCACTGTATTTTTTTCTCTCAAGCCAATGAAAATGGCAGTATTTTTGACTCTAGGAAAAAAGGTGCAACAAATCTGGAGCTGATTCTCACCTCTTTATAGCCTGATTTATAAGAGCAAAAAAGTTTGAAAGAAGCATGCTCTAAATAGAAAGCTAAAAGGTTGTCTTCTATGTCAAACATGCAAAACAAAAAATAAAAAAGGTAGAAAGAAAAAAATACTAAAACTGCAACAACTCATTTTGAACTTTTAAGAGCTCAGCAAGATAGTCTATTATCTTATTCTGACATTTCATCACTTTAAGATTTCCTTGCTCATGTAAGAACTTCTGTTCAGGTGTCCTTATAGAGCAATTTTCTGTAGTCAAGTTACACATCTTAAAATAATAACTAACAATGGAAGCTGACCATGAGGTAATTGTAGTATTTACTAAAGAGCACCAATAGAATATTCTGTATTCCCAAAAAATAAACACTTGGGGAGTTCAGTTCTTAAAATGAAATCCTGAAAATCAAGACAGCTGTTAAAAATGCAGTAATAATATTTAATAATTGTGGAAAGAGTGGTGAAAACGGCAAAAGTGACCAGTTGGAAAACATATAAAGGTTATAGAGGTGATATCTGTCTTGCAACTTCCAGGAGGACACACTCCACAAACTCTTCCACGAAGTTGAAAAGGAAAAAGTCCTCCCAAAATCATTTCTGGAGGCAAGTATAATACTCATTCCAAAACCAGGTAAAGACGCAACCAAAAAGGAGAACTACAGGCCAATCTCCCTCATGAATATAGACGCAAAAATACTCAACAAAATCCTGGCAAATAGAATACAGCAAATCATCAAG
>PVKA01054745.1:0-10625 GCA_004027165.1 Ctenomys sociabilis
AAAAAAAAAAAAAAAAGATAAGCTGTGGTTTTAGGGCTTCAGCTGTATTAGATGACCACCATAGTAATTCAGCAATTCATAGTAGGGCCAGAACCTATCAGACCTCTTTGCAGCGAGAAAGGAGAGATTTGGTTTGCTACTAGAGACCCTTACACCCGTGTCCTGGGCTCCAAATTCATGGCAAATCTAGGGTTTGAGACCCAAAGCTGAATTCTCTATTTTATACTACGTGTAATCTAAGCAAAGTTGAGGCGGTCAGCAGGAGGGCAAATTGCAGATCCTGCTAGTCCCTCCCGAACACCTCATGTTAAGTATGTCTGCCAAGGGGACCCGACTCCTCTCTATCCTTGCTGGGATGTGCACAGGAAGCCAATTAGTGGGGCCTCCCCACCCCCACCAGGTTTCTGCCTTGCTACACTAGAGGCCAGCCATTAACACAAAGCCTGGAGATTCATAGGGCCCAAGGCCAGTTGTCAGGAGACAGACTGGACTATGTTCTGGACACAAAGATACGGCAAGGTTGGGGGTGGGGGACTGATTAGTCTATAAAACATTGCGACTGGAGGTGTGGCTTGGCCTTAAAGCATGTGGAAGGTCCTGGGGTTGATCTCCAGCACCAGATTTATATAGTGTCTGGTCCAGAGCAAGTCCTCTAGCTCCAGGTGTCCTCCAAGTCCTCCTTGAAAGACTCAGGAGCCCCCCTGTGTGTGTGTGTGTCTATCTCTCTTTTTATATATATAGAGACAGACATATAGATCTATGTATTATATCAAGCATAGAGGTCTCAGAGATATATATGCACAAATATATATATATATATATATATATATATATATATATATATATATATATATATTAATCCGCAGTTTGGCATTGCCCAAGCCCTAGACTATCCTCAGGGCTCTGAATATACGTCTAACAGGAAGTGGGTGGAATGCTGAAGTCCTACGGTGACCTAAGTATGATGGTGCATGGCTGTAATCCCAGAAGTCTAGAGACCAAGGCAGGCAGATCCCAAGTTCAAGCCCAGCCCAGGCAACTTAGCTGGACCCAGTCTCTATAAAAAACAAACAAATAAATAAACAGATAAAAATTTTAAAAAATTGTGAACTAAGAATTGAATTTAGGACCTTATAAATGCCAGGCACGTGCTGTGCAGCTGAGCTATGCCCCTGACTTCCAAAAATGTTTTATTTCCTTTTTTTGTGTATTTGGTAGAGGGTCTCACTATGTAGTGTGGACTCAGAGTGATCCTCCTGTTTTCACACCCACAGTGCTGGGATTGCAGGTGTACGACACCATGCGCGATCTCGGTGGCCGGCTCAGTGTGCCTGGGAGCGGGGCCAGCACAGCATGTGGTGCTGCGAATCAAACCCCGGTCCCTGCACTTGCCTAAGCAGGTGCTTAGTCCACTGAGCTGTCTCGCTGGCCCCTAAAAATGTTTTAAATGGATGGAGATGGAGCTTCATGTACAATCCCCGAGTTCTACCCCCAGTGCTGCAAATAAATAAATAAGTACAGAAATGGGGCAATGTCCAGAGGAGCACCTCAAAGTACCCACTCAGATGCATCCAGGAAGCTCCCTCTCCATCCATTTAAAACATTTTTGGGAGCCAGCAAGACAGCTCAGTGGACTAAAACTGTATCAGAGGTTACAAAGCGTGTGTGTGTGTGTGTGTGTGTGTGTGTGTGTGTGTGTGTGACTGCATCTGCACACAGCCAAGGCCTTCTTCCTAATTGTAGGAATGACCCCTCCCGCATCCATCTGGAACCCAGGGGGGGCCTGCCTGGGCCTGCCCTGGCCTCTGGAATCCAGTCTCCAGCAGACGGCCTTGACCTTCTCTCTTGGCCTGTATCCTCATCAGGGCTGAGAACAGAAAGTAACACTCTCCCTCTCAGGCTTGGAGACCCTTGAGAAACAGGGACAACATGAGGATATGATTTATGGGACAATGGAGTTTCTCCTTTTATTATTTTTAAGTTTATTGGTACAATTTAGACATGCATAATAATCACATTCATTGCTGGGAACTTATATATATCTTTTTTTTTTTTTTTTTTTTGTCTTTTTGAGACAGGGTCTCACTATGCAGTTCAGGCTGGCCTTAAGCTCACTTTGTAGCTCAGGCTGGTCTCGAACTCACAACAATCCTCCTGCCTCAGCCTCCGAGTGCTGGGATTACAGGCATGCGCCACCACGCCCGGCTATATAATATATCTTAATTTCTCTTCTTCACTATTCTCCTTCTCCCCTTTTCCTCTATTTGTTTCTATTTCACCACCCCCATTTCCCTTTCCTTTTGAACAATTTCTTTCTATTTCACAATATGCATTACACATTTTGGTTTTTGTGTACATTTTTAGTTATACCAGAGAGACAATGTGATATTTACACATGTGCTTCTGATTTATTTCACTTAAAAGAATGGTCTCAAGATACGTCCATTTAGCTAGAGAAGTCTGTAGTCTATCCTTCTTTATGGCTGAGTAGTACTCCATTATATAAAAATAATTACATCTTTTTATTCATTCACCAGTTGATAGGCATTTAGGTTGTTCCCAAGATTAAGGTATTATAAACTAGTCTGCCATAAACTTGGTGTTTTTGTACAGGGAGTTCCTAAGGGCATTTGTAAGGAGAGCTTCCTTGGAGGGCCTTGGGGCTGGAGACTCACTCTGGGCCAGGCCTAAGAGCAAGACAAGGCCTAAGAGAGGGCTTGGTTGGATATAAGGAGAGGGGCTGGGGCAGGATTAGAGAATGAAGCTCAGGCCTGGGGCGAGGGTTGGGGCTGGTTCCAGGAGAGCGTGACCCATACTACTCCGGCACTTAGACACGAGACACCTGTAACCTGCATTCCAACGATCCTTTTTCCCAGCTGTCTGGCTCTTTCCAGGCAAGCTCCCTCACTTCCTGAAGTCTTATCTTCTATTACCGAGCACCTGTTTTGTGCTGGTCTGCCGCCCCCCAACCCCAGCTCACCTGTGCTGTAGCTGAGTGAATCCTTTCATCTCCAAGTTACTGTGCGATGGACTTAGGCCTACCGCCTCTTGTTTCTGTTTGCTCCCTCACTAGGCCAGTTCTGTGAGGACAGACCCCTTTGTTCTGTTCACTTGGATCCCTACTTGCCAGAACAATACCTGGCACTGCGCATACAATGTAAACCTTGGTTGAATAAATGAAGTCCCCAAGGCGGTCCTGAGGAATTCCTGAAGTGGAAACCTGGGCTGGCTGTGCTGCTGCTGCTTCTGGCCCAGGGAGGAGCAGGTGAGATCTTGCTTTATAAGGAGCTTTGGGCCCAGCTTGTGGGTGTAAAGGAAACGCCCGGCAATGGCAGCTCAGATGTGCCCCAGTTTCCTCCTCTGAAAATGAGATCAAACAAAGGTTAATTCTGGGGGCTTCAGGGATTGCTACAGCTAGGGAGATAGCTCAGCAGCATAAGTGCCTGCCTGGCAAGCGCAAGATCCTGAGTTCATTCCCCAGCTCTGCAAATAAAACCAAAACCACTAGCAGTAACAAAAAATGGCATAAACTTCTGGGGCCTGGAAGAAAATCCAAGACACTTCTTTGTGCTCGCTTCGGCAGCACATATACTAAAACTGGAATGATACAGAGATTAGCGCGGCCCTTGCGCAAGGATGACAGGCAAACTCCTGAAGGGATGGCTGCATTTGGGGCGTGAGGATAGGCCCTCACCTAAAGTGTCTACTGAAGCTGGTCATTGGCTATCTCTCCCATTTAACCCTGCTGGTGCCTTTTGCTTACTGAGTTGAGGGTGGCCCTAGAGATGACCCTGGGAACCAATGGCTGAAACTTTGGTTAGGTCTCAAGTCTAAGGGCAACATAGACCCAGGTTTCCAAATTCTAGTCCAATCGAATTTTTTTTTCCTCCCGGAACTGGGGACTGAACTCAGGCCCTTATGCTTGCCAGGGAAGCGTTTATTCCACTGAGCCATCTCCCCGGCCCCAATCGAATTTTTGCCTAGATTTCAGGCAGACTTTCCTGCCAGCCCCAGGCCACAGCTGCCTCCTCCTACCTCCTCACAAACAGGCCTCAGAGTTTTGTTACCCTTCTCCACTTTCTTCCTCAGCCCCAACCACTAAGATCCAGACCACCTGGCCCCCTGCTCCTGGCCTCTTACTCCATTTCTTTTGTTTTGGTGCCGGGGATTGAACTCAGGGCCTTGTGCTTGCCAGGCAGGAGCTTACACCACTGAGCTATCTCCCTGGCCCCCTCACTTAGTTTCTAATGCCTAGTACATCTCAGGCAGGGAGCTCAGGGTGGGCACTGAATTAATATGAAGTAAGTGGATGAGTAGGAAGAGCTCTGGGCTGGAAATCAGTGGGCCTGGCTTCCCCAGCTCTGACCTCGACCCTTCAGTTTCCTCAGCCTCAGTGGGGGTCATGATCCCTTGCCTTGCCCACCTTACAGGACCACTGTGGGAATCAAAAGGCATCGTTACTCTTGGAGCCATGGGAGCTTAGATAGAGGTGTTCAGTTTGCTTGTGTCTTTCACCTGGGACAAAGGGTGCTGCAGGGACAATGTGTGCACAGACACCGGGGCGTCTGATGTAAGAGGCTGCTTCCTGCCAGCTGGCAGTCAGGGTTGCATTTAGAGACTGTCCATGCCATCCAGCCAAGCCCGAAGGGACCTACATCCAGATAAGAAAAGGGACCTGTGCAGTCCAGTGGCTTTCAGCCAGTGCAGAGAGCAGGGAGCAGGGAGATAGCAGCTGCTGGGTGACCTTCATCCCGGTTGAGGGCCAGCGGTTGAAATCTCGAGGGACAGAAGTGTGAAGGCGCAAGGGGTCAGGGCCCATAGCCACGCTCTGGGCTCCCTAAGTAGAAGGTGCTTGGGGGTAAATTGCTGAGACTAGAGGGTCCAGGTTGGCTCTAGAGTCCAACAGGAAGCACCCATAACCCTCCCTTGGGGAACTCAGAGGCCAGAGGCAGGTGCTAAGGACCTGGGAGAAATAGATAGGGATTCTGACTGCCTCCCTGCGGCTCAGCCGGCAGCCTCTGTACAGGCCAGGAAGGCAGATCTCCATGCCTGGGGATGCCGCTGGCTCACAGATGCTGACACTAGTATCTAAACCCGAAGAACCTGAAACCCTTACAAAGAGCCTTCCGTTTCATAAGCCTCATCCACTTCCCACCCTATGACTTGCCATCCTCACCTAACCTGGGAAATAATTCACAGATAGTGTTTGTTCAGTACTTGTACTGACTTTTTTTTTTAAAGCTTATTTCTAAAGGAAAACTTGATATCGTTTCTATAAATAACTATAATCAATTATTACTACAATCAATAAGTATGGTCAGGTGTCAGAAAAAATAAAAATAAATGCATGCATTTTAGGGTCTGAGCACCAGGCCTCAGTTCTGGTACCTGCCTTAATGTAATGAATCACACAGGCCTTCTCTGGGCTTCAGTCTTCTCATCTTTAAAATGGACTTGCTGGAAGACACTGTATACAAGACTCCTAGCCTTGGGTTTCTCTTGCAGTAAGAGGGAATTCTGGACCAGAACTAGTCCTGTGGCCATGCCACCTTCTCCTCTCTGCTCTGTCCTTGCTCATTTCTTTACTACCATCAGGGAAAAGGCTGCAGCCATCGTGGATTATAGATACCAAGGAAGGCAGGTCTCAGAAGGGACTCAAAGTCCCTGGCTTGAGATCTCTGGCTGTTGTGGATTCGAGGCGCACGTGTTCCCAAGGGTCTGAAAGGACCCTCCTCCTCCTAGGAGACAGTGAGCTCAGGTTTCCATGCATTGGAACAGGCTGGAGATTTGTTAGTAAGGAACTGACAGAATTCAAACTACCTGGTCCTCAGAGGAAGGTAGAGAGAAAAGTGGTTAGTGGTCCCTGGGAGTCTGCAGATCGCTCAACAGCTCCCCTTCCTCCGTTTACCTAGCATTCCAGTTTCCTGTGCCCTTCCCAAACACTATCTGGTTGAGTTTGCTGAAGAGGCAGGGAGGAAGCCAGGAGAGATAGCCCAGGCCAGTTAAAGAACAATGGGTGGTCTACACAGGTTAGGTCACTTGGCCGAAGTAACCAGAGTAAAGTTCTTTTTTTTTTTTTTTTTTTTTTTTTTTTGCGGAACCGGGGATTGAACTCAGGCCCTTGCACTTCCGTCTCCCCAGACCGAGGCTCTACCCCAGTTAGGGATGGGGGCGCCTCCCCAGAGCCCGGGGAAAGGGAGTCTCGGGGAGAGGTGCTGGCAAGACAAGATGAAGACCCTCGCAGCGAGTCCGAAGGAGCGCACACGCAGGCCCGGAGCACCACGCGAGCTCCGGCCCCGGGGGCCCGCAGCGCAGGGCACCGGCCGGCGGGATGGCGCCGAGAGTCCCGCTCCCCGGGAGGGGGCGCCCTGGCCGCGCCGCACACGGGCGGCGGGGCTCGGGGCTCGGGCCGGGGCGGGGCGGCGCGGCGGGGCGGGCTGCGGGCAGCTCCGGCCCCGGGCCTCCTTTATAAACCCGGGAGGCGGCCGGGCCGCGCCGCGCTCCCGCCGCCCCGCGCCCTCGCTCCCCGCTCGCTGGGTGCGCGCCCCTGGCGCCGAGACCGGTCTCCGCCCGCGAGTTCCGCGCAGGTAAGGAGGAAGCTGTCCGCGGGCTCCCCGGCACCCCAGCGTGCGTGGTCGATCCCTGCATCCTCCTCTCTCCCCGGGGTGGCCGAGACGCGGAAGACAAACGGCGGAGTGAGCTCCGCGCCCCCGCTGCGCCCCTAGCCACTTGGCGCGCTCTGACCCTCGCGCGCATCCGAGGCTCCCGGCTGGCCCGAGGCCGAACTTGGCGCCCGCGAAGCCGGCTGCTAACGGGACTGTGCTCCGGACCGCGCGGCGGTTCTGGAGTCTCCTTCCCTCCGGCTGGGCACGTGCGCCCGGTGCCCCTCGATCCCCAGCCTGGAGCTAGTGCCCTCCCACGGCCCCAACCCCACACCCTCCAGGTCTGCTAGGGCTCAAATAATTGGAGCCGGAGCCTGGGGCTCGGGGCTCGGATCCACGGCGCAGAGGAGGCAAAGCTGGGGGGGGGGCATCCGAGTGCAGGTGTCTGTCGGGGAGAAGGGGTGCACGGCAGTCAGTGGCAAAGCTCTGGAGCCCGCGAAACCGCGGAGACTGTGACCCCTGGGGCTTTGCACCTAGATGGTGGGCAGTCCCTGCTGATGCCCTGCCTCGTCCCCATGAGAAAGGATTAAGGCGTGGTCACAAAGGAAGGGCGGGAGACTGGAGCCACATTGTCCCTTGGGACCCTTTTTCAACATCTAATAGGGCCGGGGAGGGACCTTTACAAATGACCCCTGGGCATTGTGGGAATTAGAAGATGGAAAAGGGAAGAACGTGAGGTTAAAAAAGAAGCTTTCAGCTGTGCAGAAAACTTGAGACCCCCATCCAGGTAGGCCCATCCTGCCTGAGAGAGCGGTTGGGTCCCTACATCAGTGAAGATGACAGCACCTGTTTGTTAATTTCCTGCTATGTGCCAGGGCCTGTACCAACATCTGGCACCTATCATTTCATTTTACAACCGGGGAAACTGAGGTTTATAAACAAGTGGTGAGATCAGAATCTGAGCTGTACTCCGAACCCCACAACCTGAGCCTCCTAGTCCCCTCTGCCCAGGGGATGAGGGCTGAGCCTGAGATTCTGCTTAGGCCTTTTCTTCCTCTCTGCTGCAGACCTGTTCTCCAAAGCTTTACTTCTGTTCCCGCTCCCTGTCCCTGTCTCCTTCTTCCTTGCAGAACCGAGCTGTGAATTCCCTGAAGCCCCTGTCCCAGCTGTTGGAGTGAGACAGGGTTGGACCCTGTGTCCAGCACTGCAGCTGTGGCAATAAAACTGATGGAGGAGGGGGAGGCTACCTGTAATCCACACATATCTATTAGACATCAGGTTTTTTGGTTTTTTTTTAATTTTTTTATTCTGGTACTTCAATCCAGTACATGCTTACTAAACAACCACTACCTATTTTTATTTATTGGAGAGAATTGAACCTAGGAAGCCCTAGAGTATAGCCCTGTTTCTTGTCTTTCTTTTCTTCCTCCAACCCCACTGGAGATTCAACCCAGGATCTTTGCACTGAGCTATATCCCTGGTCCATTTCTTTCTTTCTTTTTTTTTGGCAAGGGGGGGAGAGGACTGGAGATTGAACTCAGGCCCTTGTACTTGCCAGAGAAGGGATTATTCTACTGAGCCATCTCCCCACCCCACCCCTGGCCCATTTCTTAATATTTTATTTTGACACAGGGTTTTGCTGAATTGCTCAGTCTGGGCTTGAACTTTCTTTCTTTTTTCTTTCAGAACTGAGGATTGAACTGAGGTCTTTGTGGTTGCCAGGCAAATGCTTATTCCACTGAGCTATTTCCCCAGCCCCTCGAACTTTTGATCCTTCTTACTAAAATACACATGCATGCTCTCACACACACACACACACACACACACACACACACACACACACACACACACACCACCCAGTAACTAGGCCTCAGCTCTGTGCTGAGCTCTTTCCTGGGCACTGAGAGCACTGCAGCAAGGTAAACACATAAAAGTCCCCTTTGAGGGCAGACATTGATGGGTAAACTTTTTCAGGCTTTGAAAGTTGAATGTCAAAAGTGACATACAGTTGAAATGAAGCAATTCACCAGGAAAGAAAGAAAGATGCAATACACCTGCAACACTGGTTTGTCAATACTTGGTTCTCACTAAAACGTAAGCTAGTGGCATGACCTAGGACAGGCTGTGCTCCCACTCTGCCTCAGTGTCCTCCTTGAAGCCGGCGAAGTCTCGGCTTCAAGAGGAATTGAAGAGTAATGCCTACAAAGACGTTTAGAATCTCATTGTGTAAAAGGTTTAGCTGGTGTCTGTGTGTAAGAAAATGCTAGCTGTCAACAGCTCCACTCAGCAGAAAGTGCAGGGCTGAGACTGTACAGGGTAATGTCACTGGCTCTGAGCTTTGTGACCTCGTCACCTACCTTTGCTCTGGCCTGCCCACTTCCTGGTGGGCTATGTGATAGGGTAACACGCAGCTGTCCTGCTCACACTCAGATGCCATCCTAGATGCAGCCTGGGCTGGGAGCGCAGAGGTCAAGCTGGGAATAGCCCTAGAGCTGTTACATCTTCCAGTCTCCTAGCATCTCACTGTGTCTCGGCTCAAGACCAATCCATGGTGTTCTGCCTTGGGACATACGCACTCAACATTCTCTGCAGTGGCCCTCAGGATGCCTGGAGAGGGGGAGCTTATCCGAGGACGCAGATGTTACCTAGGAGCTGGGGCTGGGGCCTAGGGATTTAGAATTCTAAGTCCAACAATTTCCACATCATGCCCATCGCTGGGCCTGAGGCCTTTTTAATCCAGGGGTCTAGATCCAGCCGCAGAGCCTAGTTCTCTCACCTTGACATTGGTTGGGCTGGAATTATTAATACAAAACCTAGAGCTCAAAGGAGACTTTGCAAGGAGCACGAGCAAGTTGGACTGTGAACCAGCACTCAGGGATCCCAGAGTGGCCGCAGGAATGCTAACTCAGCTTCCCACCCTGACGTGGCCGCCGTCACTGGCAGGCTGGGGCTCAGCCTTGTGGTACGTTTGTTGTTTTTTGGTGTGGTTTCCTCCCCCACCCTTTTGTGGTGATGTCCTGACTTTTAAAGTACAGTTGGGGGCAGTACATTGGAACTTTATTCCCACCACTGCTGTGTGACCCTAAACAAATCACTTGGCTCTCAGATCCTCAGTTTTCTCATCTGTAATGTGGGCTAAGGAGACATACTTTGCAGGCTTGTTTGAGGGCCAGCAAGATCATAATTGGTCTCCCGACTTTGGGCTTCCTCTTATTGATTGTTGTTGATTAGTATTCTGGGCAGGGAGTTTCTAAGACCTCTTAGGGTGCAAAGACTTAGACAGAAGGAGAAACTCTGGTTTCAAGGCCTAAATCCCCTGCTGAATGACCTGAGGTCAGTGGACTACTCTGTCTCTCAGAGGCTGCACAGCACCCTTCTGCAATTCTCACCGTGCAAAGAATACGCTCCCTATTTTCTGCCCCTCCTCCACCGCTCCCCAGCATTCCATAATTGCTCCCAGAAAAGCTCCACGCTTCAAGTTTTCCGTGCTGCGACTCTCAGCCTCACTGTGGCATGAAATCAATTGTTTGCATTTAATTGGACTTCTCAAATGAAGGGGTAAAATTTGAGATGAGGATGGAGTTGGGGTGGGGGGAGATGAGGAAGAAGTTAAACCAGATGTGTTTTTGTTCAACTGCAGGATGGTGGTTAAACTGCCCCAACTATTACCACCGTTCTTTCTGAATTCCAGTAACCAGGAGTCAGGTTTCACGAAAAATTGTAGTGTTCTTTCCTGGCTGGTGTGGAGTTGCCCTCCTGCTATTATTACTATTTTATATTCATCCGAGGCCACAGAGTACTGGCTGAAGGGAAGACCTCATAGACGCTTAGAATTTCCGAGCTGGCAGGAAGGCCTTTGCTAGCCGGTGCTGCCAGCTGGCATCTTTGCAGACCAAAGAGACTGAAACCCGGAGGGGTTAAGGGGCTTCGCCCTGGGGCATGCAGTTTAGGGAAGGAAATCCTTCTGCCTCTAGCTCTATCACCTTTCCAAAAGTAGCCACCCACGAGTGTAGTGCGTGTCAT
>PVKA01054746.1:0-10634 GCA_004027165.1 Ctenomys sociabilis
AGGGACAGGTCTACAGGGTGTTCAGGGTCTCACTACTAGATTGGACTTGTAGTGATCTGCCTGTTTTACAGCCTCCCAAGAGCTGGGATTACAAGCACTCACCACCACACCCTGTCTCTTTGCCATCTCAGGTGCCCTGGAGGTGGGGCTGGCACTTCAGGCCCAGGGATGACCGCCATGTCCCTGAGCCTGCTTGCAGGCACTTTAATCTGTGAGCTATTTGGCCAGCCCTTACCATTGGTTATATTGGAGCCTTTGTGGACTCTATACTCTCTGTCATCATTGCTGAGTTGTAGAGTGAAGCCATGGACAGCCTGCAAATGGATGGGGCTGTGTTCTAATAAAACTTTGTGGACTGCAGAAGGTAGACAGCCAGATGTGGTTTGTAGGCTGCAGTTTCTTGACCCACATTGTAAAGCAACTTGCTAATTCATTCACTTATGAATGAATGAATAAGTAAACTGAGGATCTGCCCCATGGCAGGCAGGACTGGCTGTATATTGGTGGCACCTCGTTCAAGTGCTGGGGCTCTCTGCAGTGACGCAGAAGCCCCCGGACTCCCCTTTGTGCTGATCAATTCTCTGTGAATATGTGGGCTCAGTTGTGCAGAAGAAGAATTCATTGCTGAGTGCCGGCCAGTTGGAGAATCATCCAGGCTTCATTCTGTGGGACGTTGCAGGTGTTTTGAGGCAGCTGGTGTAGGGCCTTGTCCTGGCACCAAAGCATGTTGGCTTTGGTGGTCCTCAGCCCAGCGGAGGGGACCAGCCCTTCAGGGACTCAGCCACTTGCCAGCCAGTTGTGACCATATAGAAAGTCCAGAGGCCCTGTCCATCTCTGGCCTTTGCTTTTACCTGGTAGCTGTGTGAATCCTGGGTGAAGGATTTCAGGTTTCTGAAGCTCCTTCTGGCTTTCTCTATTCAGACAGACTTGCTAGCATTTGGTGACTTTGGTCCTGTCATTCCTTTGTGTAAAAATCTTCCTGTAAGATTTGCAGGAAGGCAGTTGTTTCTTGCAAGGGCTCCAGGAATCTGATGTAGTAGAAAGATTCATTTTAAAATTTTGTATCCTTATAGATACTTCAGTTTTTCCTATTCGCATATAGGACATTTTAAACTAACCTGAAAAATGACTTTTATAGTAGCATCATTGATCTTACTCTAGAAAACACTGTTTTCTTTGTTCCCCGTGCTTTGTAACTTCCCAGGTCTTAGTATGTCTGAAGCTGGGATGGAAGCAGAGGAGGGCCCCTAAAGCATGTACATGCGCATGCACACACACACACACACACACACACACACACACACACACACACACATGCATGCACGTCAACATGTGTACGTATGCATATACATTCACAAACACACCTCCTATCATCTATGGAGCTGCCTACATAGGGCTCTTGGCCACACCCCCAGAATTCTTGAATGTACCATGTCCCTTTTTTTAATTTAATTTTTTATTTTGAGATAGACTTTCCCTGTGTAGTTCATGCTGGACTTGAACTTCTGTAGCCCAGGCTGGCCTCACACTTGCAGTGCACCTCCTGCCTCAGCCTGTCAAGTCTTGGGATTAGAGGCATGAACCACTCCAGTTGGCATGGCTGTGTGTGTGTGTGTGTGTGTGTGTGTGTGTCTGCAGTGAAGTGCTTCTTATTTTCAGTTTCTTTGCAAAAGTCAGGTTTTTTGCAAAGAACTGAAAAGGGAGGCTTAAATATATATAACAAAGCAAGTCTGTCTCTCTGATTGATTGACTTTAATAGGGTCTCACCACTGCGAGCCTCCTAACAAATGTTATTTGTAGCCAAAGACATCCTTGTTAAGGGGGAAAGACCCTGGAGATAGATTTGTAATGAGTGTTGAGTAGGCTGATGGAAGAAGAAAATGAAAATTCTTAATAAACATTTATGGGGTTGGGGATACGGCTCAGCAGCATAAGTTCCTGCCTAGCAAGTTCAAGGGCCTGAGTTCAATTCCCAGTACCACAAAAAACAAAAAACATTTAAGTAATCATTGCATTGAGTCTAGCATATTAAGCATAGCATCTTGAACAAAGTTAAAAATAATTTTATATTAAGAAAGATCAAATAAACATCACTATGCCATAGGAATGGGGTCTTAGGTTATTAATGTTTTATTCAGCATCGAAGTCATACTGAAGATTGAGTGGAAATTTCACTATTTCCAGTAATTTTTTTTTCCTCCTTAGATGATTAGAAATAGAATGGAACAAGTCTGTCCTTCAGAGGACTCCAGGGAATATCCATTCAGAGAATATTTACTATAGGAAAAAAAATCCACCCCCAACTAAAAGGTATCTTGGCATGTTTAACACGCCTGACTCTTTCCTGGGGAAACGATCAATGTATGTGTGCATTGATCATATTTTAGGGTATTTCCCACTTGGCCATCACAGTGTTCTTGGATGTAAGCCAAGAAAAGCCCACAAGGAAGCTGTCTCTTGGTTACAAGAGACTCCTCATGTTGTTGAGGAGAAGTTTTTCACGTGCATCACAAAACCAAGGGAGTGAAAAGCTCTCATGGGCTGCTCGGATCGGATCGTATCATGGCAGGAATCCATGGATGGAAAGGAATCCACTGGAGAGATAACCTGGGGCTGAGTCTGGAAGCACACGATTTTTAGAGGAGTATGGGCTTGAGTATCAGGTGTGTGTGTAAGTGGGAAAGGGTCAGGGAGAGGAATATGCAGAAAGGGGTGGTTCTCAAGTAGTTGCCAGTCCTGGGACAGCTGGAGGAAGGCCACCCACAAGGAATGCTTTCTCCTGGACACGCCACCCTTTTCCCCCAGCCAAATCCTTTTAGAGATTACTTATCCCTTATTATCATTGCTCATAAGTGGATTGTTCTAGATGACTTTTTAAAAAATGTCATGTTTTAAACATAATCATAAATATTAAGCACTTGCAGAAAGGGCTCAAGGGTAGCTGAGGCATACCCAAAGTGGGGAAGGGCTTTACTTGGTTAACACATGGCTTTACATAGAACTGTGCATGCTCAGTGCTGCCCACGTTGCAGGTGTGTTGGTGTCCGTGTGTGTACTTGTCTTGTAGTAGATTTAATTCCTTTGTGTAGCTCTTAGAAGCAGCGAGTTTGTCATAATTCAGTATGCTATGTGTCTGTCCTCAGCCCTTTCTCTTGGGTATGTTAGTGTTTGTCTTTGAAATGGGGAGCTTGTTTTTCTTTAACTTGTTCTACTACAGAAAATTAGCAAAAGCTGAGTGCATACCATGAGTGTAGTCCTGACATTTGGGAGACTGAGGCAGGAGGATTGCTATGAGTTTGGGGTCAGCCAGAAGAACACAGTGGAGCCTGTTTCAAATAACTTAAAAAAAAAAAAAAGCTATTGACAAATAAAAAGAATGGCTAAGTTAAACTAACCTATATGCATCATCTCAAAGAGTCATCATTGTGTGTGTGTGTGTGTGTGTGTGTGGTGAGAGCCTAAGATCTCTCTTTTAGCAGTTTTCAATTGTACACACATTGTTAGTAACTATATCACTCTATTGTGCAGTTGAGCTCTTGAATTTACTACTCTTGCCTAAAATTTTATGTTTTTTGGCCAATATTCCCCCCCCCCTTCCTTCTGTCAGCCCCTGGTGACTACCATTCCATACTCTGCTTCTCTGACTACATCTTTTCTAGATTTTTCCAAAAAACTGATATCCCATAGTGTTTATTTTTTTGTGCTCCTTTTATTTCATTTAACACAGTGGCCTTTGGTTCATCCATGTTATTTATAAGCAACAGGATTTTCTTGATTTTTTTTTTTTTTAAAGACTGAATAAGATTTTGTTGTGGATATGTACCACATCTTACAAAGTTTCTGTTGGGCTGGGGTGTAGCTCAGTGGCACAAGTGCCTGCCTGGCAAGTGCAAGGTCCTGAGTTGGATTCCTCATGCCACACCCTCCCCCAATTTATCTGTTGATGGAAGCTTAGGTTATTTCTATTTCTTGGCTAGTGTGGGTAGAGTTGTGGTGGATTTGAGGGTGCAGATGCCTCTTCAATATCCTGATTTCATTTTCTTTAGATATAGACTCAGTTGGGTTTGCTAGATCAGATGTGATGGTTCTGTTTGGAATTTTTTGAGGAAATCCACATAGTTCTCCATGTGGCTATTCTTATATTCTCTTCAGCCAGGTAGCAGTGATCCCATTTCTCCACATATTTGCTATGAATGTGTTAGAATTTTTATCAGTTAGGAGCTCAAAGAGCAGAATACAGTGCAATAAATGTTTGCAACATGAATGCTTCCGTACATTCAATTTAAAATTTGGTCCTGTTCTAGAGTCTTAGCCATGGAAGTTAAACATTTAGAGCCTTGAGAAAAAGTGACCCAAAAAAAGATACAAAATTCTTTTTTCTGCACTGTGGAATAAGATAATCCCAAAGGACTTCCTTCTCCTTACAAAGCATCTTGAAATGATATTTTTATCATACTCTTGAAGGATTCATAATTAAATACCAGGAGATTTACGGCCAACTGCTGTAAGTACTTCTGGGTGTCAGTGCCTTTATGGTTTATTCTGTTACTATGCACTCCTAAAATTAGTTTAGATTTATGAATTTTAGGATAACTATTTTAAATATCTGGCAAGGGAAAAAAGTGAGAAAATTGTTTTTCTGTGGAGGGAGGCATGAAGAATAGTTATTTCTAGCAGAAGGGTCCTCGACGCATCTGTTACATTCACCCTTGAATAACACGTCATGTATTCATGGGGCAGATCTTATGTAAAACACAGGTAGGCAGGCAGGCAGGCAGACAGACAGACAGACAGACATGGTATTGAGAACCAAGGAGTTGGGTCTATCTGCATGTGGCTTCTGCCCTGATCACAGGATGGGTCAGCTGGGGTGTGGACTGGATTCTTTCTATGTTGCCTGTGTGCAGAGAACTTGAAGCCACTAGGCTGAGAGCAGGTGGTGTTTACCTTGCTGTTCTCTCTCCACCATGTCACCTTGTAGGGTCAGAAGAAGGCCCTGTGTCATGTCATGGGATTTGAGTTCACTATCAAGTAATTAGGAGTTACTTTAATAACAGTTAAAATAGCACTAAGCTATTTCCCCATAGCTAAAGCTTAAGTGTATGACCATTGAGCAGTGTTATCTTCAAAATGGACTGTAGTTAAGTTTTTGAAGACAAGAGTGACTTTAATAGTCTGTTAAAATTTCTATGCCTTTCCTCTACAGAAATGATTGTAAATCCAAATTTTATATATCCTTTCAGGACCTCTGCAGATAACCTCTTCCAGATTATCCTTGGACACTGGGTATTTTTGAAAATAAAACTGAATTGCCCAATCTGCATTCAGAATCTAGCCATGCCACCCATCTGGAAAAGTTTTATGTCAACAACTTAACTAGCTTGCTTGCTTGTTTTCTTCTTCTTCTTCCCCTTTCACCTTCTCCTCCCCCTTCTTCCCTCTCCTTCTTTTTATGGTACCAGGAATCAAACTTAGGACCTTGTGCTTGCCCAGGAGGCACTTCTTCTTCTACTCCTACTTCTTCTACTTCCCCTTTCCTTCTTCTCCTTTTTTTTTCTCTTCTCCCCTCTTTCTTCTCCTTTTTGGCTTCAATATAACAAAACAAGGTAAGTGGATAAAACAACTCCCAGTTCTATACCTGCCACCGGGTAAGTCATTTTTACCCATGAATATAACTGTCATGTAGAATACCATGCTCATATTGATTGGTCCACATGCTTACGCCTTCCCGGGAGAGATTTACCCTGAGAAATTAGATGTCAAGCAGATTTCTTGGGAGAGACTGTAATCAAAGTAGGGAGATAGGGGGTAACTAACACATCCTTACTGCCCTAACTCTGTTGTATCTGTCTCTACTCCAGCTAAGTGGTCAACAGCAGATACTCCTAAAACCCAGACCATTTGCCTGTTCCATGGGGATGCGCTCACAAATTCTTCCTCATCTTTGCAGGCACCTGCATCCTGCTGCTGTGAACACATCTTTCTTTAGATTGACTTCTGCATGTACATCTAGGCCGCACTTTCTGGTTATCATTCCAGCAGTGTCTTACTATAACTGCACCACAGCCATGGTGATTGCCCCTCTTTCCTGCAGAGGGCTCATCACACTGGTTATGGGCTGTTTTCTTTAGTTGTCAACTTAGAGGGATGGTCTGCAGTGATTTGTGGAGTCTGTGATTGTTACGTAGTGACGTAGCAGAGACTCGGGGCGCTCAGCTGGGGCTGCAGTCCCAGGACACTGTATGTGTGTAGAGTGCATTTGATGGGTGGGAAGGCTGGTGTTAGAATCTTCCTGTCACTGCTACTCTGTGAGCTTAGTCTTTAGCATTCTATGAGACACCTCCTGACTGCTGCCTTTTCTCCGTGCTATCTGCACTGTGCTACGCATTACTATGACCCATATGGCTTGTGGCTCCTTCCCTTTCCTGGTTCCCTTAGCAGTGCTGTACGCTTAGGGCCTGGAACCTGTTTTACTCTGAAAGAATCGCTGATTTCTGGATTTGCTTTTCACAAGTACCTAGTTGAAGTAGTTGAATTTTCACATGCATAAGAAGGGAAAGGAGAGTCATCCACTGTCTGTTATAGAGGCTCATATATTACCTTCATTCCTCACTTAACCAATCACCTCAACAGGTGATAAGCTTCATCCTAAGAGTACTGTGTTCTTCAGAATGCAGAGTAGTGCATGTGTAGCCGTGTGTGGTATATCTGGTTCATTGAGAATATTTGGATTTTGCAGGCAACAGGGACCCATCAGCTTTATCTTGCTTACAGGGTTCATATGCTAGATTGGTTTAGCCAAAGTGGGCAGGCCTTAATTGTAGGCTACACAGTTCAACAGGTGGCTCCTGAACTTCTGAGAAAAAGTGATTGTTACCTTAAGAGTTGGGTCAGACCCTCAAGAATCATGAGCTGGCTTTGCTTGGCATTAACTGACTGAGTCTCTATCTGTGCTTAGTTTGCATCCCAGCTCAGTCGTGGATACTTTGTCCCAGTTTCTCCCAAAGACAATGTGTCCTAGACGTACAGAGGCCCAACGGCCATCTCTTGGGCTTCATAGTGAAAAACACTCAGAGGGTTTCCAATGTGGCTTCTAAATTTACTTTCAGAGTCAATAGTATTATTTTACTAACTCTATCTACCCTATTGGTGAAATGAATAAGAAGTCTAAGTCAAATCCTGACTCACATTCAGCTGTATTCTTCCTGCTGACCTGAACTGCTCTGTGCAATTCCAGAACTTGGGGCTGATATGGTGTGCCCAGGGCCAGCATGACGTGCTAGCTGGGCAGGTGCTTATGCCTCTGAGCTATCTCCCTAGCCCCAGTTCTAGAACTCTTGTGTTTTTAGTTTAACATATATGCCCTCACTTTTTTTTGTTTGAAGTATAACTAAGAATTTCTGTATTTGAAACAGGAGAATGTTTTGCAAATACCGAATGTTCATGTGATCAGTGAAACTTACATTTAGGAATTTTTAGAGTCTTTGGCTAGTTTCAGGAACACATCCCTGAGGATTTGGGCCTGAGGGGTGGGGTAGACAGTGGTTAGTGCTATCTTTTTAGAATAGAAGCAGAAAGGCCACCCCTTTGCTATATTTTGTTTCTTTATTCAACTTAATGTAACAGATATCTGTGAACTAAATGGGGCAGGAAAGAGAATGAAAGGCAAAGAATAGCAACCACTTGCCATTTTTTAAGAGAAATCCAAGGGCAGTTGAGACAGCTCAATGGGCTAAGTGCCTGCTTAGGCAAGCACTGGGAACTGGATTTGATCCCTGGCAACACATGCTGTGCTGGCCCCATCCCCAGGCATGCTGAGCCAGCCACCAAGTTGGGGCCTAGTACTGTACGCCTATAATCCGAGCTCTTGGGAGGCTGAAACAGGAGGATCCCTACGTGTCCCAGGTACGTAGTGAGGTACCCTGTGCCGAATACATTGAAGAAAAAGGAAGAGAGAGAGACAGACAGACAAATAGGCAGACAGACCCACCCACTCACCCACCCAGGCAGGCGTGGCATCTGTGGTGTCAGCTGGGGGCCTTGGCCCCTTCCCTGTGGCTTTTCCCTGCCTTACATGCCACTGTCTGAGTCACAAAAGTACAGAGCTTCTCAGGTTTGGTAGGTTCAGGTTGCTTTTATTTCCAGAAAAAAATGATATAACCAAGTAAGTGCGTAGCTGCTGCAGCCCACGGGGACACTTTGTACTGAACAGGGTAGGGATGTGTCATGCGTAGGACATTATGTCTTTTCAACACGCTTTGCCAAATGTTTTAAGGATACATAAAAATGTCTGGACCTGCTGTGAGCCAGGGGCTCAGGTGGGCGGTGTGATGACTCGTGCCTGCAGACGCAGGGAGGACATCCAACTCAGGGCAGGTCAGGGTTCCTCTGTCACTCCAGAGGCTCTGAACATGAGACCTTTGTGGAGGGTGGCTGCACTTCCTTCTCACGCTTTCCTCACAGGGTCATCCTGTGGTTCTGCAGGGTGTCCTTGTGTCTCTTACACTGGCACTCATCTCGCTCGTCCTTTGGGAAATTGTTTATGGAAGGATGCATGGCGTGTGTCAGAGTGGCTTTAGCCAGCTGTGCCCTACAGACAGGACTACAGCTGATGAAAAGGTTGAGTTGGGCACCTGCTGCCAGCCCACCCAACCACTCAGCCTACTTCTGCCATTTATAGCCTTGTGATCTTGAGTGAGTTGCTTAACCTTTCTGAGCCTTAGCTACTTTTTCCTTCTTTCTTTGTGGTATAGTATTATACAGATAGAGAGATTAAAACACTTGTGACAGAACAAGACACACGGCAACGGATATTCACAATATTGCATAAATTGTGGTTTGTTGTATTATTTAGTCCTTCCCCCAGTGTCTTTATTTATTCTCTTTTGGATTATAGAGATAATTATGGTCCACGTGTGTGCAGCATGGTTCCTTCTATAGCATGATGGAATAAAATGCTGCTTCATTTGGCAACCTAGGCTTTGAGGCTAACTTGGCTGGCTACTTGGAAACTCCAGAAGATCCCTAATGATAGTCAGCGCCACTCAAATTTTACTTCTCTCTTTTTGTCATGAATGTCTTTTAGATATAGCGTTTCCATGTGTAAGAGTCCACAAAAATGTGAAAACTGCTTCTCTAAGGCCAGGGAGCCCAAGAGGGAACTGAAATTTCTTCCTCACACAAAGGCACACATGTGCTGTGGGTAGAGGATGAGATTTGGGGTGCGATTTGTGTTATTCTGTGGTACTTGGTCTTTGAGAAGCAGGTAGAAATGCTTCATGACTGCTGACGCAAGAGTCCTTCTCTGTACCTCATTCTTTCTAAAGAATATATTATTATCACTGTCAAGTGGCTGGGACATATGGTATCAAATAGTTAGAACCAAAAGAAACTGTGGTAATCCCCTCAGATTCAGCCTCTAGAGATGCTAGTCAACTTGCGTAACACATAAAAATAGTTGTTGGGCAGGCTAAGCTCTTAAGCTCATTTTATTCAAGTATAGCATACTGCTTCAGACATCTTTTTTGGGGGGGCAGGAACACCATTTAAAGGACACCCAAAACTTGAAAACAAATATTATGCTCCAATTTTCTACACCTTTGGTGCAATAGGCCCTAAGATGTAGACCCAAGTTCTACCAAACCATTGACTGAGAGCGTCTTCCTCATTGACCTCTGTATACAGACAGACGTGTTCAAACTGGGGCCAGCAACCTGATGAAAGATGGCAGTGGGCCTGGACAGATATGATATGCAAAGGGTCAAGCAATGCATAGAGTCCCTGACTTACCAATCATTAAGGAAATGCGAATCGAAACTGCAGTGAGGCGGCCCCACACAACCATTAGGCTGGCTGCTCTCGTAGAAGCAGAAGTGACAAATGGAGGCAAGGATGTGAAAAAGTGGAAGCCTGTGTGTGGTGTGAGACTGTGAGACAGTGAAGCCGCTGTAAAGGGACAGTAGGTGCCTCCTCAAAGAATTAAACAGAACTGCTGTCTAGCAGTTGCACCCCTGGGTGTAAGTTCCGGAAATTTCCAAGCTGGGACTCAGAGGGATTTGTACGCCTGTGTCATGGCCAAAAGGTAGCAGCAATCTGACTTCCATCAAAGGATCAGTGGATAAACAGAATGTAGTACCTATGTACATGTAATGCAATATTATTAGCCTTAGGAAGGAAATTCTAGCAGAGGATGTTATAATATAGGTGGATATTGACATTATGCTAAATGAGACAAGACAGGGCCGGGGAGATGGCTCAGTGGAACAAGTACTTCCCTGGCAAGCACAAGGACCTGAGTTCAATCCCCAGTTCTGCCCCATCCCCCCAAAAAAAGAGACAAGATAGTCACAGGGGCACATAGAGTATAATACCACTTATGTGATATGCTTAGAATCGTCTAATTCATAGCAAATGAAGGTAGCAGGGTGCCTACCTTGGGGAGGGGAGGGAAGAAGCAGGAGTTCTTTTTTTTCTTATTTTAGGACAAGGTCTACAGGATCTACAGAGTCTTACTACATAGATTGGACTCATAGTGATCCTCTGTTCACAGCCTCCCAAGTGCTGGGATTTACAAGCACATGCCACCACTTCAGTCTCACTCACTGTCTCTGTGCCCCCGGGGCAGGGTTGGCACT
>PVKA01054747.1:0-10626 GCA_004027165.1 Ctenomys sociabilis
TGTTTCCCCAAATGAGAGAGTACCCCCTTTAAAGATACATACAGAGATGGATATGCACGAGCGCGTGCACACACACACACACACACACACACACACACACACACACACGCACTTCATGTTTTGTTCTCCCAGTCATCTGATGATGGGCACTGTGGTTGCTCCCAATACAGGCTCTGTGACTAATGCTGCAAGGAATGTGTGTAGATGTTTCTTGGGCACACTGATTTCTGTGTAGTTTACAGTCAGGTAACACATCATGGTCACTCAGAGCTGTCACTCATGCAATCTGAGACCCTGTAGTGACAAGAACTTGGAAACTAGAAATTGAATCAACCTCCTTTCCAGCCAATTCCTGAAAGGATGAAAGGGTAAGCCTAAAAACCAAATGGGAACTGATTCCTGGAGTAAGAGAGTCTATCATGCATGGAGAATGCCAACTTAGATCCGGAAGCTAAGGACCATAGGAAAGTGGGCCATGGGATCTACTGGGAAGGATCTGGGCTGGCTGGTCAGATGCATCCTCAGAGCTCATTTTCAGCCTGCCTCATGTTGAGAGCAAGGAAGGAGAAAGAACATGTCCCTGTCACCTCAGAGGAGCTCAAAGCCCACCAGTTCATTATAGGACTTCTTTTCATGGTGTTAAAACCCTGGAATTCAGGAATGATAGCATATTTCATCATATCAGTTTTCTATGATGGATTTCTTGAGGCTAAATTTTGTTTTGGAGATGGGATTTGGCAGGTAGCTGTAACTATAGGTGCACACCACTGTACCCCACAGATACCAACATTGAAATTGCTGGTCAGAAAAAGCTGGATTTCCCTGGACCTGCCATGTTGGTCCCTCCCACAAAGTGTGTTGAGATGGCAATTGAGACTGGGCACATGCCTGTAATCCCAGCTCTTAGGAGGGCTGTAAGCAGGCGGATCACTACAAGTCTGATCTAGTAGTGAGACCTTGAACACCATGTAGGCCCTTGTCTAAAATAAAAAAAAAAAAGAACAGGAAAGAAAGAAAGAGAGAGAGAGAGAGAGAGAGAGAGAGAGAGAGAGAGAGAGCTGGACTGCAGTAGACAGACTGACTTACCACTGGACACCATTTGAGCTGAGAATATCTATAAATTATGTCAAAATAGGACAGCAAAGTAAAGATGACAAGAGGAATCCAGGGCAAAAGGCAAGTAGCCTGAGGATGTAAGAAGGCACGCAGGGAGCAGGGACTAGGATGAGAACTAACAAGCCTTTTAGTCCAACCTGACTTTCCCTTCATTACTTCTTTGCTTTGTTTTCACAGTCCAGGGAGTCTGTGGGAAATGCCTTTGCAGAGGACTAAGGCCATTAGGCCAGTGAGTCAGCTTTGCAGCGGTGCTAACTAAAGGAAACTTAGAATGCACACGTGGCTTGCCTCCTATCTATTTTCATCAACTTCACAAGACAGGTGCCGAACCATCTACTCCTATTTTCCAGCTTGATGCATCTTATAAGCACCAGCTACTCACTATGTCCCATTATCTGGGTAAGGAGGGAAGGCTGCAGATGCAAGCTGTAGGGGTGGCTCATTAATTTCCATCGGGTCATGCTACAGGCAATTTTCAGACAGAGCTGCTGATTTTATGCAAGCTCGCAAGGCTCTCGGTTGATCTCTAGCATTCTCTTATTTTTCACCTCCTGCCAAGTGGTCTTAAAATAATTGACTTAATTGGCCTCTACTTTTTCACTTCTTGCTTGCACTGATCAGCTGCGGGGCTTTGCTTCCATCTCAACACACTGCTGCACTACTGTGCTTACTCGATGGCCCTGGTTCTTGCCAGGTGGGACACAGTAGCTCACCCCTTGGCGGCAACCTCCAGTTGCTTGGCTCTCTTCCTGTGCCTCTGAGGTTTTATCACGAGGGCCTGGAAGAAGCCTCTGCTAATCCCTCGCAGGTGCTCACCCCATTCTCAGCCTACCCCCTTCTCTCATTGTTGTCTCTGCACAATGTACTCATCTCACAGACAAAACCTATCCTGGATGATGCCCACATATGACCAAAACAAAATTTTCTTCTGAAAGTCCAATCGCTCACCTAACTCCCGATGAGTTTAGCACCTCATCTCCACCGAGCCCTCAGTTCCACTGCAGGCCAGCTCAGCTGGCAACCCAGCATCTTCTTCAGCTCCCCGTCTTCTCTCAAGGTTGATATCCTCTTATGGTCAACAAAATGTGAACTCCTTTCTGTCCCCACATTCCTTCCCTTCTAATCTCAGAGAAAGTATTTCCTACTCAACCCAGTCTTACTTTTGTAAGTGCTTCAAACAAGCGTTTGAAACAAGTGTTTTGTTTTTTTTTTTTACTTTACAAGTGTTTCAGGCAAGTGTTTCATCTTACATTCTATGCCATAGAACACTCTCTGGTGGGGAAATATTGCATTATCCTTTAATTATTTTACCAACTTCTAGTATTTTTGACTCTCAAAATCATCTTGTAAAATCTATGGAGTGATTCTGTCCAAATTCCTACACTAAGTATACAATTCTACACCTTAACATCCTTCACTCACTTTCTGGGAAGTCATAAGGAAATCTCAAGATCTTTAACATGATATAAAATGTGTCTCATATGTGACCTGGCTTTAGTGGCCCCTTAAATGCATCTTTATTTTATGCTCCAACAACTTTACGACTTCTGAGGCATATACCTCTTTGCCTTTGCTCACACCACTGTTCTACCTGAGGGTTTTTTTGCACTACTCATCCCATCTTGAGAATGACTTCAGGGTCAACTCCAATAGGAAGTTTTGTAGTTCTGTCCTCCCTGGTCCCCAGACCACTCTGATGGGTGGTAGGACCAGCTCCAGTGCACAACCTGCGCCTTTCTTCTTGCTGAACTAACAAACACAACTGCAACATTTGTCTATCTCCCACTATATGAAGCAGCCAGATGCCCTAGTCTAATGCCTCTAACTTTGCATGCCTGAAGCCAACACAGTGCTAGAACCAGTAAATACTCAACTAGTGGTTGCTGAATGACCTAGTAAATTGTTTTGGTTCTTAGTTTCCTTCATTAACATAAGGTATAAGAAAGAAACAAGAATGGGAAGGACCTCAAATAAGAATGTAGCACTTGAAAACTTTATGCTGTTTTGAAATTAATTGCTTTTATAGAACCTCCAAAGGATGAGCAGTAGAAAAGGGAAACATTGCTTTAATGAGAGTAGAAAATAAAGAGAAGAGAGACCAAGGAGCACACTAAGAATGGTCTGCAGTTCAAGTAGGAGTTTGAGTATAGCAAGAAGTCTACCTGGTAAAAATGAAATCTAGAACAACATCCAAGATGGATCTTCTTCTGTACATAACAAATGAATAAACCTAAGTGATAAATGTGCTTATAAAAGGAGAAAAGCCTGTAATTGGGAGGCTGAAAACAGGAGGATCACTACGAGTCCAATCTACATAGTGAGACCCTAGAGACCCTGTCCTAAATACAGAAAAAAGGGGGCCCTCTACTAATTTCCTATGAGGCTGTATGGTCATCCCTGGGTTCTGAGACAACCTGCTCCTGTGACTTCATTTTGCCAAGGAAGCAAGTTTCAAACATCAGAGGTCATTGGATAGAAAGAAAAAATTTCATCCTATGCAAGAAGAAATGGAGTATCTGTGGCTTTAAGGTAGTATTAGAGCACAGACCTTTGAGCCTGTAGAGCGTAGGACTAGTAGGGGATTACAACTGAACACTAAGTGGAAGGAAGTAAAAATTATAGTGCTTGGACTTGGGACTATCCCCCTTTGCTATGTGCATGTGAGGTGTGCTAGAGAACTACTGTGTATGTCTATGCAAAAATATTTAGTAGGGTAAAGGGCATGCCATTAATTTCTCTCAAAGTGCTCCCACCTTGCTTTGAACATACTCACCCAACATTCTTGTCCATTTCTGAAGCAGTTCTGGGAGTCTTTTTTCATGAATGTCCTTAGCTGTGCTGTCATGGCTGCCCTGATGTCCTGAACTAATTCAAGATATTTGTCTTTCATGGTCACTTGGACTCTGGGGGAAAGAGGCAGAAGTTGCTCAGCAGCAGGTCCTGTGCATAAGGAGGATGAGTCACGCTGTGATGTCTCATGGGCTGCCTTGCCATCGGGCAGCACTCAGTAGCTGCATCACTCCACGCTTTGCCAACCCCCATAAAGGTACGTGTACACAAGCATGAACACATTCTGTAGGCGTGCTGCAAATTTTTAAGAACCCTACGGGTCACTAAATGGGTGGTTTGGCAGGAGCCAGTGTCGGGACCACTGTGCCATTCACAGTACAATTGAGTTCAGTGGTGACGCTGCCATCACCACTAAATCACCAGTGCCACAGGTGAGACCACCATTGCCACAGCACTGGCTCTGGTGCCTCCCCAGCGCCTTTGTCTGGGTTCCGGGAGTCTGAGCGCCTTCTCTCTGCCCAGGGATCCCCCTGTTCAGTTAGGTTCTTAGCTCCACCACTGTTCCTCTCTTCCGTGGCACCTGCCTCCTTGGTGGGATTCACGGCAAGGAGGTGGAAGCCTCTGTTAGTTTTGTCATTCATTAATTCGTTGATCAATTCTTGGGCCAATAACTTGAAATCTCCCTTGGGGGAAGAAATTGATACTATTTCAGTAAATATATCTTTCACATTGTTATTTGATATCTTATTAAAGGACTTTCACAGATAAGCTCAGTTTTCTCAACATTATCAAAAATTCAATCAAATGACCTTGAGGAGAATTGGTGCATAATTGGTGTAGTGGGTTTTCTGGCCATTAAAACAAAGATTAGATTCCAGGGGAAATGCTTGGTGACGCATTTGAAACTCACAAACACTTGAGTGGTATATAAATATTAACTAAATATTATTTGTGGGCTTCAATGTCATCAACAAACAAGCAAGTAATGTTCACTTCCATCACGAGCACTAGGAAAAACAAAGCAAAAGAAACTTTCCTGGCAGCTTGGAGTTTCCAGGAAGAAAAGCTACATGATAGTCTGCCTTTGCCAGCTTTCACTGATACGTTCATGACAGAGCTAGAGAAAGATAGCTTCTCTTCCTGGAATCCATCATTTCTGAAAAGTGAAACTATTGTGTTAGGAAAATGATTTAAAAACATTGCTACCTGCATTGCTTTTCTAAGAAGATTGTCCCAAATAGTTCTCCTTGTAAATTCCATGCGGGTCATATAAGGATTCTTTTTCTTATTTGATTTTCACTTTTCTCCTTGAGCTGTGAAATCCAAAAAGCAAGAAAATCTGGCCAGCGCGGGCCTGTCTGTCACTGGAGTTGTCACTTTGGAAGATGAGCTTGAGATCTTTTTCTCCCCATTGCACCATGGGGCATGGGGAACCACATCAGCATGTTTGATGACAAGATTGTCCTGAACATATTAAATTACTAAAAAGGGAACTAGTTTGCCTTGTTCTCCTTCAAATTTTCCCTAAGAATAGGAGATCACTAAGAAAGGAATAATATATTTCTATGATTATTTCAAAAAGAAAATTATTATTTTTAAAGTTTTTAAAAATTTTTTGTTTTTATTTTTTATTACTTTTATTGAGGAAAAAAATAGCAATAAGACAGTTTCAAAACCAATTAGTAGGACAGTTTCAATAATTAATACATTGAATATTGTTGTCTTCATATTGGTTATTCATAGTACAAGATGCAAACATGATATCCTGCCCTGATACTATTAGTACAAATCTTTCTTCTCATGGAATTAAGAGAAAGTAGCTGTATTTTGATCCTAACTAATATATATATATATATATATATGTATATATATATATATATATATATTCAAAATGGTCCTTCATTTGTATCCCCTTTTTTGTTTAGTTTTGTCAGAGAAGGGTATTCCATTGTTATTTAAATATTGTAGGTATATGAATGCAGCAAAATAATCCAATACAGTCCAGTATTCCATATTAGTAGTGGCTTTTCTGTAGGACTGGCAACATCAGAAATTGTTGACTTGAGCTTTTAACAGCTCAGCATATTAATATGGCTTTAAATTTTATGGTTAAGACCAAGATAAAGCAAGACCTACATAACAAGAAATGTAACTTCTGTATCTGCCAAGGTCAGTCAAATCCTGAAACCCTGTACCACAGTTTGTGGATCTTTTGTCAGTGCCAGCCATATGGATGAGTCACGGCCACTGCTTGACCAATTTGCTCTCTGTAGAAGCCTGAGAGAATGTCTCCTTTCCATGTGACTCTCCTTAGGCACACTCTACATAATTGATCACTTTCCTCTGTGGCCCCATAATCCTTTGATAGTAAATTTGGGACACAAGTGAGTTACAGGATGTTACAATACAGGTTTTCCTATGTCCTGAGTCCTCACTGACCTTGAAAGGCTAGGGCAAAAATGTTGGCTGTCCTTGCAGCCCTTTTCAAAAAGAAAATTATTTAGAAATGTTGAATTAGTTACTACTGTTAGGCTCGAAGAAATTCATTAACATCAGTTTTCTTGAATCAAATTTATTTCTCAAATACCCAGAAAAAAAGCAAATGATTTTAACCTTCATTTTAATAATGTTAGGATTATAGAACTCTGGAACATCAAGTTTTCCCAAGAAAAATTCTGTAAGGTTCCAAAGCCTCTCTTGCTTATAATTTCCATAAGCATTCTTTCCGGTAGCACTTTTCAAACAGATATAGGTGATTTGTGTGCTTAGACATGGTCTTTTGAATATATATTGAGTTAAAACTCCATTTAAAGGAATTTATCTTTTTCCACATTTTAGCACATTTTGATAATACAAAATGGTACACCTTATACTATATTTTATAACAAAGAAAGTTTTATACATATAGACATGTTGGAAAAATTTGAAAACAAATGTTGAGTGCACACCAGACCTTATTGTAAACATTTTTCCATACTCACTTTATATCTGTCCATCGTTCTAATACCTAGAATATTGTCAGTTCCATAGAAAGTTTCCTTATTTTTTTCTGGACCATGGATTCAACATTTTCCCAGTGGCAAAGACTAATTTTTTACATACATGAGATTTAACATTCAAATTTAAATGCCACTCACTGCCTTCCTGAATGCTTATATTATTTTGAATTAGGTGGGAATTTGTATAATTTTTCATGCAATTTTTTTTTATTTTTTAAAGAATATAAAGTAGTGGTAGAAAAAGAAATTAGAAATGATTTTGCTAAACAAAGTAATAGGAATTCAACAATGTTTGCTGTATTACATGACACTGTCTTCAAAATAGTTGTTCAGATTGCCAGATATAAGTGTGTAAGATTCATTTACAGAAAAAAGGAAAACAAAATAATAACATAGAGGTTGTAAGACATTCAAAAGAGGAAAAAAAATAAGAGTAAAAAGAAAAAAAAAAATTAAGCATTAACTGATCCTTTCAAAAAGCCAGCAGAAGGGGCCAGGGATTTGATCCCTGGGCCTGGCGTGCCGGCCCCGCCACCAGGGTCATGCGCGGAGATAGCGACCGAGACTGGGCATGGTGGCGTGAACCTGTAATCCCAGCTCTTGGGAGGCTGTAAACAGGAGAATCACTTTAAGTTTGATCTAGTAGTGAGACCCTCAAAATCCTGTAGACCCTTCCCTAAAGTACAAAAAAAAAAAAAAAAAAAAAAAAAAAAAAGGCCAGCAGAAATCAACAACACAATTATCCAAAATACTCTGTTTATGTACTTAAATATGTCTTTCTCCCTTCTTTCATTTGTTTTTTTCCTCATCTTGATTTTTCCTTCCCATTGAACAAACCTTTTCCCTTTCACAGTATCTGTTGTACCTGTTAGATTTTAATTACTCTTTTGGGTTCTCACACTAGCAAGATAAAGTAAACTAATGTATATTTTTTGTTTAGGGCAAACAATTCCAAGCCCACATTCTATGACAAATAGAATACCACTTAGGGAGACAGGATTGATCTCTGAGAATGAGGTCTTCATTGCTAAAATATGTAAATATATATTCGTATTCTGTGTAGAATACGTATACATAATGAATACATGATGTATATAAAATGGGCATAGATATGCTCATAGTGGATAATACAGTGGACATATACATGCACACACACACACACACACACACACACACACACACACACACCTGCAGCTCAGGACTAATCTAAAAGGAGTTATAAAGGTGAAAAAAAGAAACAGAAAGCAGGTAAGATTTCAACAGAAATACGAAATATTCTCATTATCTGTAGTAACTGAGTAAATTAGATTATTAATGGTAGGTTTCAGGCACTTCCTTGGAGCTCACATGCATTCCTAACAAGACATTATGGTCTTTATTTCCTGGAAATTTTGACGGAATTGCATAATTGGCTCTGTGTGCTATAATTTCACTTTCCTCATTAACAATGATGAAATTGTTGCACTAACGAAGCATGTAGAACCACTCTTTTCAGTATTAGTCTTTATTAACAGTTTGCTTGCATTTAGTCCACTCTAATAATTCAAGTCAATTTTGTTTTATTTTTTGTTATGTATTAAATGAAGATTTAAGAAGAAAAGAACATTAAATTCTTTCCCACACATCCTATGTGGTAAATCATTTTAAAATTATTTCCTCTAAATACTAAGGAAAAGAATTGACAGTTGATCTATGGGTTCTAAAAAAATTCCAACCCTGGGATTAATCCCAGCTCAGAAAAAAGAATTATCTAGGTCTCAAATATATAAAGCATTTCAGATAAAAGTCAATTGGAAAATGAACTTGGAAATCAGCACTTTGGAGTTGGTCACAAAGACTAATATTTATCTATTCATCATTTTTATTAATCTGTATTAAACTACATATAGACAGTAAAATCATTGCTATTTGAAACTAATTAATATATATTTGCAGTTTTATACTTTTGTCTGATAAGAAACATTTAATATCTATGTAATGAAGGCCCCAATACAATATAATTCTGTTAACTCAAGTTTTTGTGTAGTACATGAGCTCTGGACTTGTCCAGACTATGCATCTGTGACTTTGCGTTTTCAACTTATTATTTCATTTCATTTTTTGGCCTGTTCAGCCACCCTTGGTGTCTTCGATTTAGATCTTTGCATTTCCTCCTCTTTCTCTCTTTAACTCTTGTAACTACCGATTTATTGTACTTTTATATATTTGACTTTTGTTTGTTAAATCTATATGGGTGTGAAATCATGCAAGAGTTTTCTTCCTATATCTGGTTTATTTCACGGAACAGAATATACTCAGATCCATGCATGTTGTGGAAAATGCAAGTTGGCTTGTTAAAGACACAATACTCTCCCTACTGTGATTTTCTTTATCCACTTGTCCATTAATGGACACTTAGGCTTCTTCCATATCTTGGCTATTTTCAATGAACATAAGAATTCAGTATCTCTTCTGTGGTGACACAGTGCTGAGATTTCCTTATTTAAAAGCTAACAGTTTACACCTCAGTCATGCCTGCATGTGTTCTGGAGCGTTTATTTGTTTGTTCATGTCTCAGTTTGTGGTTGGATGTGTGGCTGAGCTCCTCTTGTCAGCTTTGCTCTTAGCCCCAGGAATCTCCTCTGGGAAACATAGGACCTTTTCCACTGAGAATTTAGACTGAGTTCAATGCAGTTTTATAATGTACCAGTCATTATAAATGAGACAAGAATACAGTATTCTCATCTGTCGACAGTGTGCATGTTTCAGTGCATCTGGGATCTTTTTTTTTTAATTTTTGGTGGCACTGGGGATCAAACTCGGGACCTTGTGCTTGCCAGGCATGTACCTGGAATCTTCATGAAATTGAATAAGTCTGAGATGGGACACAGGACTGTGCTTCTATAAAGTTCCCCTGGGAAACACACTGGGCTTCAAACCCATGCAGAGTAGCAAGGTCTCCTCCAGCAAGAGACCAGAAGTGAAATGTTCCCTATGCAAGCTCCTAGAAGGACATTTGCACCATGGCTGGACAAATTCATCTGTTTGAGTAGCAAAAGGTCAACACATAATTAATTCTTTCTTCCAGTGCAACTTGTTTTTCCTTTCAGGCAAAATGACTCAATGTCAAAAGGCTCTTGCTTCCTGAAATGTCAGAGCAGGTAATCAAGAGCTGGCTTTGGACAATTATCAGCAAAGGAAAAAAATAGTGAAAAAAACCCACACAACCACATGTTTGCTTGTGAGCAGGGAAAGCTCAAGAGCAGAGTAATCAGGGAACCTCAGAGACAAATGAAAAGTGTATCCTTCACTTTTACCATTCTCCAAATGGTTATAAAAAAATCATTTAAATGAATAATGTACTAAAGATTAATTTTTTATGTATTTAGTACAGGGTCCACACAGATTAAACTCACTGTGATCCTCATTTTTCAACTTCCCAAACACTGGGATTATAGGCACATGCCACCATGCCCAGTCTTAATCGCCAGCTCAGCAAGCTCCAGGGGAGGGCACGGCATGTCAGGGATCAAATCCCTGCCACTTGTTATACTAGGGAGACTATACGATATTTACACATGTGTGTCTGGTTTATTTCACTTATGAGTATATGTTCAAGTGACATCCACTTCAGTATAAATGCTTCAAACTTATCATTCTTAATAGCTGAGTAATACTCCATTATATAGAAATACCACATCTTTTTCAACCATTCCTCATGTGATGGACATCTTGGTTGTTT
>PVKA01054748.1:0-10630 GCA_004027165.1 Ctenomys sociabilis
CTTCTAGTACTATGGTCATCCACTAGGAAAATAATTATTGAATTTTTGATATAATTCAGGTATAAAAAATAAGTAAGCAGCTACACTCTTAATTCACTGATAAGAGATATCTGCTAAAATAATATCTGTAAATATAATATCATGTATGCACCTTGTACAATACCAAAACGTTATGAAAACAGTTTGCAATGTATTAATTCATCGAATCTGTATTGTTAAGGTGTCTTGAAACTGTCTGAGTGACATTTGTACTTCAATAAAATGAAAGGAAAAAAAAATAAGTAAGCAACTACACTCTTAATTCACTGATAAGAGATATCTGTTAAAATAATATCTGTAAATATAATATCATGTATGCACCTCGTACAATACCAAAACGTTATGTAAACAGTTTGCAATGTATTAATTCATTGAATGTGTATGGTTAAGGTGTCTTGAAACTGTCTGATTGACATTTGTATTTTAATAAAATAAAAATAAATGAAAAAAAATAAAAGTTTTTCCCGAAAAAAAGAATATTTGTCTGCAATTTTTAATAAGCTATATAATCTTCACTGATTTTCAGTGAAGCTAATGAGAAAAATAAGAATTCATAATCCATAAAATGAGAAAGAAGTGTATTTGTATTTTGCAGAACTTTATTTACAATAAGAATACATTAGATTGAGCTTTCAAGTATTATTCAATTAATCCTTGGCATAATCCCCATTCAACCTCCTAATTCTGGCTTGTTTCTAAATTTAATTGCTTTTATTTTAAGTTCCATGGTGAGTAAATAATCCAGTTGTATATAAAATTATAGGTCTTGGAAAAATAACAAAATTGTTTGCCATCATCACTTCAATATTGATGTAATTATTTATCTATTTAATGAGCCTTTGATCCTACTTGAACGGTTTTTTAATGCAATATGTGGGGTAAAATAAAATAGAAATAAAAAACCTGATGAATGAATGGGTGAAGACTAAAAAACTACATCCAGAGATTTATGCTCAAGATCACATTGATGCCTCAGTTGTTGAGCTCAGCTCATTGCAAATTCACATTCAGACACTACAAAGTTTAAGCGCAGAATATATTTTTCCAATAAGAAATAATAAAATATGAAATAATTGCTTCTGAAGCTGAAAAGTTACACTGCTAAATTCATTTTTTCTGAGACTTTAGCAAATTTCATAGTGATTTTTTTTTTCTTTAACTCTATCGTTGTTCTCTTAGATTTTACTATTAGCTTCCCTGCTAGTATCACTAGCTTTCTTTGGAGTCATGGTTACAGCATTTTACACAAACAGAGCTCCCAGGATACACAGTGATGTCTGTTCTAACGCTCTAACCTGCAGGCTGGCTGATGGTGGTACTTAGATCAAGTGTCATCTGTTTTTTTGTCGTTGAGGGACTCAACCTAAACTTGGTGTCTGTTGTACAGGTTTCTTCAAGTCTTATTTTTGGTTTGACTATTGAGCAAAGCCATAAACATCAAGCAGATATTTTTCACTTTGCTGTTTGAGTAGTGGAAAGTTTAACTTGGACTATTGCAAAACTGAGCTGCTACTGTAAATAGATATAAAGCCAAGACATGAAGAACAATGTAAGAAACTCAGGTTCCTACCCCTGATAAAGTAATGAGCAGTAAAAATATGTTGTAATCTGCAGTTAAATCTCCTTCTGTGCCAGCAGAGGTAAGAACCGTTTGACTTCTACCACGTACAAGACTGTAGAGTTACCACTGACAATGCTCTTGCAGCAGTTGTGAGAGAGATCAATCATGGGCCTTAGTGGCTGGTGAGGGGACTTCTTGCTAATAGTGTTAATGAGGACAACATGTAGAGCTGAAATGTCCTCCCTTGTCTAGGAAAAGAGGGGTCCTTGAGTCTTCTTGCTCTAATGAAGTTTGAAGAAGCAAAATGGAGCAAGTGTGTGAGTTAGGGCTTCACTACTGTCTAATGGTAACAAGATCACCTCCATAGTAGTGCCAGTGGAGCCCACACAGGATAAAGAATAAAGACTCCCATTCCCACCCAATGGGAACAAAGAATGAAGAAGCGTGAGATATCATTGGAAACCAAATTGCAATGCTGAATTTCTATCTTCACCCGATGTGAAAAGTTTATGTCTTCACATCTGGTTGCTAGAGAAAGATCATTTTTCTAAGTTGTGTTTGATGACAGAAACAAATTACAATACTATTTGCCTCTCAATGCACGTAGAAAAAAATATTTAAAACAAATAAATGTGGGTGTGGGAGAGAAGTCACAAAAAGGGTTAAGCTTTCTAGATCTCACTCAGCGAGTAACATGAGAACAATGGACTATGGTAAATTATGTGTAAATGATGTAATATTTAGAGAAATTTTCGCTGGACAGTTTCCCAAGTGAAAAATCTGGAACCTAAACCTGGACTATTCTCAAAATAAGTTCATAGGTTTGTTGGCTCCCTTCACAGAAAAATAACTTTCAGAATTGGTAAGGGAGATGAATAGAAAGGATTAGGCAGAATTTTTAAAGGATGCACTTAAAAGTGGAATCAGAAAGGAGACTGAGAGATGGAGAGAGGGTAGAAGAACGGGAGGTTACAAGAAGTGAGATGCATTATCTGCAAGTACCAATTCCCACGGTGAATGTAATCATTTTATAATACAAACATGTACTAATAGAAAGTTACTTTAAAATGAGCGGACTGTAGGAATTCAGAGAAATGAGCTGTGCTACCTTTTGCAACTGAAAATGGTTTTGTGTCTCTTGAAGTACTGACCCCTATGGAAACGGTGGCTCTCTCCATAGAAGGATAATGGCCTAGTGTACCAGTCTAAGATGTGAGGCCACTCCTTATTTTAAATGGGTAGTTCAAGCATTTATTGAATTCTCTTAACCTGTTCCTTAACCTTAAAATCAGTTGTCTGCTCTTTCTCAACTATGCTGATTTACAGACTTATATTATCCCTAAGAAATTTGGATTCTAGATGGAATGATGGATCTAGAAGGAAAGGAGCCCAAATTAACCAAGGGAAGTCCTATATGCATAACCTTTGGTAACTTTATATTCTGAAAGTTGTATTTTTCTAAAAGGTACAATTTTTGATTATGATTTTTCTTGTTTCATTTTCAACCAATATTTATTTCTTCAACCTTACCTCAAAACCACTAAAAGAAAATCCATTCTGAGGTATACAAACATGGAAGAAACTCTAAGAGAAGTCAATAACTCATAATTGAAGCACAAAAAGAAAATAAGAAAAATGAATGAAAGAGAATATGCAGCAAAATATAACAGCGGCATTTAGGCCCATTATAATTAGGCAATTGTGTATTATAAATTTATGAAGAAGTCTCAAGGGAAATTAAAAATACACTTAGAAGTAAAATCAAATGAAAATGAAGCATATCAAAATTTGCAAGGCCCTAGTGTGAGAACTCAGAAGAAGAAATAAAAATAAAAGGTGTAACAACTTTTAATTAAATGGAAAGAGAGAACTTAAGGTTTAAACAATGAAGAGAGAGAAAGGAGAAAAGTTAGGAAATATGATAGGGACAAGACTATACATTTGTATAAACAAGATGATTAAGGCAATGGTCCTAAGAATTTCCATCAGGTTTTTAAAGCAGCAATTAATGGGTAGAATTCTCACCCTGACTAACTCTATATACTGATATCTGTGAACTAAGCAACTACACTGAGAACAGCAATGTGCAATACTAAAATCATGCCTTTCATGAAATGAAATACCTTTCATTTCAGTCTTTTAAAGGCATACTGCTTCTAATATTATATCAATTATTTCTATACTCTTTAAAGTAAATATTTGTTTAAAAAGATAATAAAAAAGAGAGACAAGAAAAAAAAAGTCACAGGATTGTCCTGCTACAATATTGTATATGATTTGATTTCTAAATTCTTGTGTAATTGGTTTTTAACATTCTATATGGATTTAACTTTTAGAATATCCAGCGTTGTTGGAAAATAGCAGTTCCATTTTATGGCTAAGGTGTTTGATATTCACACAGATAGTGATGTTAAGCTTAACTGCTCTGTTACAGGGCAATAATATCCTTAAGCTTCTCTTCTGGATGTTTGACAACTAAAGTTTGCAGATCAAAGCTTAGAGAGATAGATGGGCTAAAATGATGGTCAATATTTTCTCCCTAGTCCTCCAAGGTCAGTGAGGACTGAGGACATAAGAGAATCTGTACTGTGACATCCTGTAGCTCAGTGGTGTCCCAAATTGTCTGACTGAGGAGATTATGGGACCACAGAGGAAAGTGATGGATGATTATATTGTGCCTAAGCGGAGTCACCCAGAGAGAAAACAGTCTCTCAGGCTTTCACAGAGAGCAAACTGGTCAAGCAATGATGTGACTCATCCAGATGGTTGACGCTGACAAAGGAGCTATGAGGTGAGGTACATGGTTCCAGGGTAAATCCTGAGGGGATTTGACTGAACTTGTCAGAGAGCAAAAGTTAAATTTTTAGTTATTTTGGTCTTGTTTTAACTCAGCCTTAACCACCCGGCAGAAAAGTGTAAGTGTAACCACAAGGTGTAAACAATAAAGCTCTATTAATATGCTGAACTGTAAAAGGCTCAAGTCAACAACTTTTGACAATTGGCAGTTGTGCTGATAAATCATTACTATTATGGACTATTTAGTGGATGGACTATATTAGGTTACTTTCCTGAATTCAAGTACCTACAGTGTTTGAACTGGCATCAAGTATACAAAGGTCCTTTAAAGACTTGTCCAAATACAGCTTCTCTAACTGCAATGGAACACACATATCTAACAAAACAAAACAAAAAAGGGGGGATATGTTGGGAGCCATGGAGGCTAGGAAATTGATCAAATGTGTATAGGGGGGACTAGGCCTCAGCACCTAAAGCAAACAAGTTACTACAGTCCTGAGATAAATATCCTGTCTGGTTAGGTTCAGTTATTGGTCTCCAGGCAACCTTGTGTCCCATGTCACTAACTGCAAAAGTATAAAGGACCATTTTGCTGTGAATAAAAAAAGGAAAATATATGCATATACAAGATAGTTAGCATAGATATACATCTACTTTGTCTTAGTTCATTGAGAAGAAAGGTTTGTATTAATATTGATTAGACAAGATATAATGTCTGCATTTTGTCCTCTGAATAACTATTACAAAGACAACAATGTGCAAATGTGTTTATTATTGTAATTGTTCTACTAACCTGTTGTGAAACTGTTTCATTGCTACTTTTTCTCAATAAGATGAATTAAAAAATTGTGAGCTACATCCAAGGCTTATCTGAACACTAAATGTATGTTGGAAAGAAAGGACCTCCCAGATAAACAATGTAAGTTTTTATGTCATGGACTTAGAAGAAAAGACAAAATAGAACTATAACAAAATGAGGGAAATCTGTGATTAAAAAAAATCAAGAGCGGAAATCAGTCGAATTACAGTATAACAGATAAACAATAAAGATACTTATTTTAGTTGACACATCGTGTTACCTTGGCTGAATCTGCTCTGGTGGTTCTCAGCATGGGAGCCCAGCCCTGCAGGTGGGCCTGGCCCAGGAATTGAGGAAGGCTTCCTGCCGCCCTGCCCGCTTGCGCGGAGGAGTCCCAGTCTTCAGAGGAGCTTGAGCTTCGTAGCTGCGCCACTTTGGAGGAGCTTTGTCATGGAGGCATGAAGCTCCCGTTCTTCGCAGTCAGAAGGAAGAGGGAGGCTTGAGGGACGCCTCAGCTGCCGCTTCTCCTCTGCTATTCATTGTTTTCTGCCGCATGAATTGCTGTCGATTGCCTTGGGGCCAGCGGAATATGGACTGAACCCTCCAGCAACTGTGAGCCAAATAAACCTTTCCTTCCTTCGTTTTGAGTGTTGGGTATTTGTCGCAGCAACTAGTAAAAAGTAACTAAGACAATAATTAATGAAACAAACAGGTGGTTCTTTGAAAAGATCAATAAAATTGACAAAACTTTAAGAAAAACTGATACAAGAAACAACAGGAGAGCCGGGCATGGTGGCACATGCCTGTAATCCCAGCACTCGGGAGGCTGAGGCAGGAGGATTGTTGTGAGTTCGAGACCAGCCTAAGCTACAAAGTGAGCTTAAGGCCAGCCTGAACTGCATAGTGAGACCCTGTCTCAAAAAGACAAAAAAAAAAAAAAAAAAAAAAAAAAAAAAGAAACAACAGGAGAACACAGATTCTAGGAATTAAAGAGCCTGCATATGTTAAAGGATAACAAAGGCATATTATGAACAACACTTGATCTATGCATGTAATTTGACACCTTGGAAGAAGTAGAACAACTTTTCAAAATTCACAAGTTGCCACAATTTAACTGTTTATGAAGTAAAGTATATCAGTAGCCCTGTGAGTCTCATGAAAGTTTAATTTCTAATATAAGAACTCACAAAAAATCAACCCTTAAACCAAGATTTTTAACTGGAGACCTTTACCAAATGTTTGAAAAATTAACACCCGTTCTTCAGGATCTCTTCCAGAAAAACAGAAGGCATCCATCAGAGTGTATTTTATGAGATAAAAACTCAAGCATTAATTGCTCCTTTCAATAGGCCAGCAGAAATCAACAATATGATTATCCTAGCTATCTTGTGTATGTAAATATATATTGCTTTTTTAAATTTAAAAAAATCTTATTTATTGATTATTTATGTCATTCAGGATCCTCCTATGTAGCTCACACTCCCAGTGATCCTCCTGTCTCAGCCTGCTGAGTGGTGGGATTACAGGAGTGCACCACCATGCCCAGTTTCGGTGGCCAGCACCCCCACCTCCAGGGCTGCCGGGCTGGCACAGAATGTGGTGCCAGGGGTCACAGCAAGGTCCTTTCACTTTCCAGGTAGGTGCTTAGACCACTGATCTCTCTCTCTGCAGCCTACATACATCTTTCTTTCCTCCCTCTCTCTCTCCTTGTCTCTCTCTGTCTCCCTCTCCCTCCCTCCCTCCGTCTCTCTCATTTTCTCCTTTCCCTCATCCCAGTTATTTCTTCCCTTTTTCTTGAATGCTATAGTTGGAGTAGAGTCTCCAGAGAGTTCAGTGGGTAGTACACTTAGTAAGAATGCAACTGAAATCAACACACGTGACTGGGATGAGGAAGCATAGGAACTGGGTAAATGCACCCGTCAGAATCTGACACAGACTGCATGGTTGCAACTGTCCATGACATATGGCCCGTTCCGGTGCAGTCCTGATGTTGGACAAAGTACGTCTCTAAAGCTTTAACAATCTCTAGAGAAACTTTCAGCTAAAGTTGTCTATCAACAATACTCCAAAAAGCTGCAACAATGTCCCTTTCTTTAGGGACACTTAGAATTTCATACTCTAGGTGTGCCATGCTGATATATCTGATTATAATAGATTTATTTCCTGAAAACATGGCTGGGTTGATTCACTAAAATTTTGTTTCTTTGTATTCATGAGGGAGCCCCCTTCATACATTTTGTATACTATACTTGTCTGGTTTCCATTATTAAAGTCATACTGTCCTCATAAAAGAGTAATGCTGCTTTTTATATTATGTAATAGTAATCATCTCTTGGCTAAAGCTTATCGATCAATAATATGGTTATTGATCAAAACTTGAGGCTTTCAATTGCACTCTTAGTTTTGGCCTTTTGAAATAAGCCTAACTCCTAACAGTGTGGTTAGCTAAATGACTACATTTTCTAGCTTCTTTTGCCTCACGAAAGACAATACCACTAAATTATGGCTAAAGATTGCATACAAGTAGCATGTAGAATTTTGCACAAGGCTTTTGTTATAGCTCATACAGATATCTTGCCAAAGCCTCATGTCATGGATGGAGCTTTTCAGAGGTGGCTGGGTCTGGACCATGTGATGTTTGAATCAAGAGTGTATAATTACTGCATTAGTACACTGATTGGTTTGGCAGAGTTCTGGGTAGGATTAAAGATGCCCCACTTTGGGTGTGACAACTATCACCCTAAGGGCAAGTAGCTTGAATAAAATATAAGGGATACAGTGCTACTGTGGTCACCTATTGATTGCTGCTTTGCTGCTTTTCTGTCCTTTGGCTGCTGTGAACTGTTCCTCCTTTGCAATGCTCCTCTGCTGGGCCACATGCTTTGGAGCCAGCCAAACACTGACTGTGATTTGAACAAACTATGAGTCCATAAGCCTTTTGTCTTATGACTTTGGGTGTTGGGTATTTTGTCTTAGTAATGAAAAAACAAAGTATGGCAGCTTCTTATGGAAAACAAAACCCTGTGCCTTTTTCCACTACCGCATGGAATACAAGCACATAGACATACAGAAGCCTGCCATGAGATAGTAGAAACATAGGGAATGCCTAACTCTTTTTTTTTTTTTTTTGGTGAAACTGGGGATTGAACTCAGGCCCTTGCACTTGCCAGGGAAGCGCTTATTCCACTGAGCCATCTCCCTGGCCCAAGAATGGCTAACTCTTATATAGAAGCAGCTTAGGCCTATGCAGGTGAGCCTGTGGCTTGCATGTTTCAGCAGGCTTTTTGTATCATTGAAAGCTCCAAAAGGTTTGCTTGTCACTGGCTCAGGTCAAGTGTGAGAACACTGTAGTTGAATTCTCTAATTGACATATGCATTAATATTTTTTTTTCAGTCTTTATAATTTCTTGGATCCCTTTGTTTGTTTGGACATTGTTTGGAGTCTTGTATCTTACATTTTGAAATTCATCCTTTAGAAGTTGCCTTAATGAGAGTTTCCTGTTAGTATAGTCTCGGTGCTTGTTTAAAAGTGTGAAAATCTTTCTTCTTTTGCTTGAAAGGTTCATTAGCTAGGTGTATAATTTTAGACTGGTGGCTATTTCCTTTTGTCAGCACTTTGAAGATGTTATTCAACTCTCTTTTCACTTTGGGATTTCTCGGTTGTCTTGAAGAAGTCTTTTATGAGTCCTTTTGTAGGAAAATGTCTATGTTTACCTGGTTGCTTTAACATCTTTGATATTTTGCACATCTATATCATGGACGTAGGTGCAGATTTCATTTCATGTATCCGATTTGGTATTTATTGCATTCTTTCTTTTATCCTTTCCTTTATTTTATCGAAGAACAAATAGCAATGAGACAGTTTCAAATCAAATTAGTAGGACAGATTCATCAATGTATACATTGCACATTGTTTTTGTAGTAGCTTTTAGTTGTAAAAGGTGCATGCATGATACTTTATTGACAAACACCATTACAGAAGATGCCTTCAATCAATGAATTAAGAGAATGTAGCTGTATACCTAACATTTTCAAAAGCTGAATTATAGTACAGTTTCAATAATTAATACTTTTTACATTGTTATCTTCCTGGTGGTTATCCATAGTACAAGAGCAGCCAGGATATCCTGTCCAAACACTATTAGTGCAAATCTTTCTTCTCATAGAATTATGCAAAAGTACTACATATTCATCCTAACAGTACTATTTATACAAACACAGAATGGTTCTTCCTTTGTATCCCTTTTTTTTGTTTAGTCCTGTGAAAGATGGGTATTCTACTGTCATTCAATTATTATAGGTGCTTGAGTTCAGTGAGACAATCCAACACAGTCCAGCAGTCTACAATAATAGTGGGTTATCTGAAGAAGTTGTTGACTAGAGCCATTTACAGCTCAGCTTATTATTATAGCCTTATTTTATATACCTCATTTTTATACTTTTCTGCTGGATGGTTAAGATCGAGATAAAGCAAGTCCTATATAACAAAAAATGTAGCTTTTGTATCTGATGAGGTCAGTCAAGTCCCCTTATGGTTTATCCTGTAACTCTGTACCTCACTCTGTAGATCCTTTCTCAGTGTCAGATATGTGGATGAGTCACAACCATTGCTTGACCAGTTTGCTCTCTGTGAAAGCCTGAAAGTTTATGTGACTCTCCTTAGGCACACTATAGATCATCGACCACATTCCTCTGTGGCTCCATAATCTCCTTGATCAGAAAATTTGGGGTACAACTGAGTTCCATGATGTTTACTGTACAGGTTCTCCTATGTCCTGAGTTTTTGCTGACCTTGAAAGGCTAGGGCCAAAACGTTAGCTGGCCTTATGGTGTTTCATGGATGGCTAGGGATGTGGAGCATTTTTTCATATATTTATTTGCTTCTTTAATTTTGTCCTCTGAGAAGTGTGTATTCATCTCAGATGCCCATTTCTGAATTGAGTCTTTCAGTTTGAGGTTCCTGTTATATCTTAGTTCTTTATGTATTCTAGACATCAGACCTTTGTCTGATTGCTTATTAGTTAGAATTTTTTCAAAATTTGTGGGTTCTCTGTTCACTTTGTTGACAATTTCTTTTGACATGTGAAAACTTTTCAGTAAGAGTTGATCCCAAATGTTAATTCTTTCAAGTGTTTCCCATGCAAATACATGCCTGTTCATGAAGTCTTTGCCTACCCTTATGTCTTCAACAGTTCCTTCCACTTTCTCTTCTAAGAGATTGTTTTTTTTTTTATCTTTTTTTTTCCATTTATTTTTATTTTATTAAAATACAAATGTCAATCAGACAGTTTCAAGACACCTTAACCATACAGAGTCGATGAATTAATACATTGCAAACTGTTTTCATAACGTTTTGGTACTGTACAAGGTGCATACATGAAATTATATTTACAGGTTTTTTTAGAGCTGAATTATATCAAAGATTCAATAATTAT
>PVKA01054749.1:0-10632 GCA_004027165.1 Ctenomys sociabilis
ATAGAAAGTGCGATGTCTGGGCCTGGGAGATAGTTCAATGGCATGCATGCCTGCCTGGCAAGTGCAAGGTACTGAGTTGGATCCCAGGTACCAAAAAAAAAAAAAAAAATGCAATGTGAGGAACTAATGTCCTGTAATGAAACAGGTAAGTCATGCAGCATTGTCTGACCCAAAGTTCTAGGGAAGTCCCCACTTGAAAAGCACTGCCAGTCAGCTTCTTCTATTCCCACTAGTTTTCTGTCTCACCTCAATGCACTCGATCCTGCAGTCATCCTCTGAACTCCCTTTTCTATCCAAAAAATAGTTACAGGAAACCTACTCAGTACCAATGCACTGTCTTTATACATACAAACATACATTACTACATACATACAGATAACTGCAAATTCCCTCAGAACACGTGACAGACTGGTAAGATAGTCGTAATCTCACAAATCCATTTGATTTCCTGTTCAAATTACATTTTCCAGCCTCACTTAACACTGCAGTTGGGCTACCCGCTACATTTGCGCTAGTGCAATAGCATAAATCATGCACACTGCTGCCAGCCTTGGCCCAGCACTTCTGCACTGTTTCTCAAGTGTTCTTTTTGCTTATGACGTGCTAAATGCAAGCATCCACGACTGGACTCCAAAGAGACCAGGCGCTCTGAAGGAGACAGTCCCAACAGCTGGCCTTGACATACGTAGGAAACAAGCCTCTGTGGTGTTGAAAACTGTAATACAATTGCAAATTCCCTGAGAATGCAGGCATTGGCCTTTTTAACTTTATAAACCTGGAACACTGCACAATACTTGGTATAGTGTAATCTCTAAATAGTTGTAAAGAGAAAGAAGGCAGACGACAGATTGAGGGGCTGAGGGACAGGGGAGAGGGGTTGGGCGTGTACGTGCGCAGCCCTGGGCTCAGTCCTGAGAGAGGGAGGGGTGGGGAAGGGCAGGAGGTGCGAGAGAGACCCCCGAACGGAGCCCTTCCTTGAAGAAATGATCTACAGTAACCATTCTAAGCGACCTACAGCTGTTCATTATTATGGCTGCGCCTTCTCTTTTGGTCGTGAGCACTCTTTTATTTTTTCTGATTTTGATTATGGAAAATACAAGCGTATTTTGATGGCAGTGCAGCGCCGGCTTTTCGGGTCCTGCGCGCAGCAGACTGAGGTCAATTACCTGTCTCTCACAGGAAGGCTCAGAAGTCGGGAAGGCTTAACTGAGCCCGGCACCATATTCACCGGGCAGCTTCGCCGCGCGGTAGGAGGACGAGGCTGCAGGTGCGGCGGCGCAGCCCCGACCCGGAGAATGTAACGAGCCCAGGAGGCAGGGTGGAAGACCCGGAGCTGCAGCCGGGACGACCCGGAGCTGCGGCCGGCTCCGCTCCCGCCGCCCCGCCCCCTTCTGCCCCGGGGCGCCGAGTGAGGACCGCAGGAGTGCGGTGCGCAGGAGTGCGGTGCGCAGGAGTGCGGTGCGCAGGAGTGCGGTGCGCAGGAGTGCGGTGCGCAGGAGTGCGGTGCGCAGGAGTGCGGTGCGCAGGAGTGCGGTGCGCAGGACTGCGGTGCGCAGGACTGCGGTGCGCGGAAGCTGGCGCGGGCCAGGGTGGGGCTCTGCTCAGGGCGTCCTACCGGTGCACCCCTTGGCTGCGCGCTACACACGAAGGTGTCTTTTTCCCTTCGAATTTTTTAATTAAAAGAATTCTTAAATTTTCAAGTAGAGGAAAATTAAACAATTAAGTTTTCTATCAAATCTGTCTACGCTTGAAAACCATACAGTGGCGGGTCCCCCACCACCACCATTTGCTGTTATTTTTTGTATTTATCCGGTATTCCTTTAGAAGTCTTTGTGTCCAGGGAGACTGGTAGAAACCGAGTTTCAAACATATGGCAAAGCACATACATAAAAAAGTATTTGGAAATGAATTTTTCCAATCGTAAATATTCTCACTAATGCTTGGGAAGGCACAAAAAGATTTTTTTTATAGCTCTCTAGTGGTGACTTGACTTAGGAAGAGAAAATGCTGCTAATCACTTTTCTCCTCAACATTTTATGTATAATCTTTGCTCTTTCTTACAAAAAGAAGAGCCAAGTCTCTTGTTGAGACTGTAGCTTAAAGAAATGCCTATGCTTATGTACCATGTCATTCATACCAACTTACATTCTCACTTTTTAAGTGTCTCAGTGTCAGAAAAAGCTTTATAATTTTAGTTGGCTTTCTTGGCAAATTACATCCTAATACCCAGATCCTTAAAATTTTCAAAAAATTATGTGGTCATAAATTTCATGCTGTCTCTTTCCAAAATGAAATTTTGAGATGAAGAAAACATCTTCCACGCAGCTCAGAGAATAACCAGGTTTATAAAGCTTCCCTGTGCTCACATCATGATCTGTAGTGTCCTCCCAAGAGTGCAGGCTTAGAATCATGAACATAGATGCCATGCCTTAAGAGTGACCAAAGAGATGAGGATTTCCTGACACAAGACAATAGAAAAAGGAAAGAAGGAATTAGATTAGAAAAGTGCTTTTTCAATCTCTACGCCTTGACTATAAGGAGTCTTAAGGCTAAGAATCTGAGTGATAAGTTTTTAAAAAAATTTTAAAGTAAAAGACACATTGTGATTACTGCCCCCATATTCCTCCTTCTTTCAAATATATTTATCCCACTACTCATTCCAGTTTCTCAAGCAGTTCTGAAAGTCCTCCTTTGTGTCTTTATAAGATCTGACCAAAAATATGATGAATGTTACCACTAAATACCATTCAACAGAAAGGCATGGTTATAAAAACATTACCTTGTGTCCCTACCACATCACTCACTGGATTTCTCTGGATCTCTCTTATAATTGAAATGACCACGAGAGATGAACATTGAATCGCATCATGATGCTCAGGCAGCCGTGACAGCACAACTGGAAACACAAAAGAACTGTTGTAAAAAGAGCAAGAATGATGGGATGCGAGTGTTCAAATAAAGGGGATTAATGGCAAAGTGTCTTTTATTTAAACTTGCACCATGTGCTTCCTTCACTGTATGTTTCCATAACCATGCTTCATGTGGATTTCACATACAATCTTTATTTGGAATAAAAAATGTGATAGATAGATAGATAGATAGGTTATATGTATGTATATATATATATATATGTGTGTGTGTGTGTGTATATATGTATATATATATATATATATATGTTTTATATATGTGTATAAGAACAGTCTCAGATTTCTGTAGGTGCTCTTAAGGCAGTAAAATGTCAAAGCGGTACTGACTCCTGTAACTGTTCCCACCAGTTACCTTCATATACAGTGTCATTATGGCTCAAATTATGTGCCTGTGCAGCAGCCCATCATGGTGAGAAGGTTTTGTGAGCAATGAAGTTGTCTACTGCAGTGCTGAGGATGAGCTTGATACTGAAAAGAATGATAGTGAGAACACAGGTTGCCAGAGAATTAAACCTGTTTTCATTGAAGATGCTAATTTGAAAGACAAATATCCTACCAACACGCAACAGTCCATACTCTCCCCAACATCTGGGAGGGCTATTAGTAAGAAGATGTGAACAGTTGCTGGGATACTGTGCACTTGCCTGTCATATATATCCCATTGGAAACCCAAAATAGGTGCAAGTGTGACACTGCTTTGTTTACAAGTGGTTCATATGGCTGTGACAGCGTAAGGTAGAGCTCAGTATTGCAGCATTTATCTAGCACGTATGAAGTCCAGAGTTTGATCCTCAGCATGGGGAGAAGAGAAACAAAGCCATGTTAAACTCTAGTTTATATAATAAAAAATAAATCTGATATTGTGAACAGTGAAAAAAAATCATGTTGACAATCCTTACTATGATGTTATTCAATGATTGGGATTTTGAGAAGTGGTGATGCTCTATCCACATGAATGAGAGTAAAGCTAAATTTAAAAAATTAATGCTTATTAATTAATTAAAAATCAATTTTCCATCTCTGCAGCCACATGAGGGTGCACAAGAGAGCAACACATGGGAACAGAAGGAAAGCCCTCACCATATACTAAATCTTCTGGTTTCTTGATCTTAGATCTTCCAGATTCCACCAGTATCAGAAATAAACTTATATTCTTTATAATTCATTCAGTCAAAGGTATTTTGTTCCAGCAGCAATATAGACTGAGAATAAGACAAATGTGTATTGCACCTGTTACCAGAGCAGAGGTGTAAAAAGTAAAGAAATCTTATTTTATTTCAAGCCAATATTCTCTAGATGTTCCCAATTTACAATGACAGTTGTCATCCTTTCTATCTTCCATATATCTTGGTAAGAGCTGTAGATGTAAATTCTGAGTTTAGTTACAGGCTGTTGGTTTTTTTGACTTGAGCCTTTGTGACCCATGGATAAGCTTCCTTGATTTCCATTATCTGCATGATTCAAATTATAAACAGCTGTCTTCATTATGTCCTCATTGTTGGGACAAAATACCCAACAGACACAAGCTAAGGGAAGAAAGGCTTATTTTGGCTCACAGTTTATAGAGATTTTAATCTATAGTAGGCTGTCTTCAAGGCAGGTTGGCATGGCAGAGGCAAAGCAAGCCTGCCTTCTTTCCCATAGGCTTGGAGCTACTCATAGGCAGGGTGGGGCCTCTGTCTCCAGTAAATCCATTCAGCCACACCATGAACTATACTTAACTAACCAGTGGATTAATCCAGTACCACAAACCCTTAATCCCAGTATCACACAACTTAATACTAGCTATCCTGGAAAACCCTACCTGTGAGCACAGTGAAGCTTTGGGGAGATATCTAGATACAAGCCATGCCAATAGGTTTCCTTCAGTCTTTGTCCTACGCTCCCCAAACCTGCTAGAATTTGCACAAATACCCTTTCTGGTGTCTACTTGAATTTTGTTTTCAGACTGTTGAAACCCTTTCCCATTAGGCTTTCTGTAAAGCTAACTCTGTGTTATCAACTTCTATGGTTGGAATAGGTTTCCTTGAGTTCATTTCTTCTATGATGGGTGTATTTATTGCAATCCTTAGTATCTTAGTCATTTTCCTGTCACTGTGACAAAACCCCTTGCCTCCACACTTTAAAGGAGGAAAGGTTTCTTTTTACCTCAGGGTTTCAGTGGCCCCATGCTACACACAGGATGGCAAAGGGTGTGGTTGAGGAGAAGGTATTCAACCATCACAGCCAGGAAGCAGGAAGTAAAGTGAGGAGGGAGGATGGAAAATTACCCTTCCAGGTCATCTTCTCCATGCCCATCTCTTCTGACCAGGGCCAACCTCCTGAGCGCACATTCAGCTCTAAACTCTTAAGTGGATTAATCAGCTGTGGCCCAATTTTCTTCCAAAAGTCTACCACTGAGCACATGACCCCATTAGGGAATATTCTAGATCAAAACCAAGACAACTAGGTTTATTGTTTCAGCAGCCAAATATCACTAAAGTACAGTAATGGACACTAAATGGAAATGTTCACTAGATGATAATATATATTTTCATTTGGAGAAAAGAATGTCTCCTTCTTTCCAAAGAGTTATGAGCTGCTTTTTCTTTCATTGAGCCTCAGTATTAACTAAAGTAAATATTCATCTTGAATATTTTGAGCTACAAGTCTTTTTTTTTTTTTTTCCCAGACAGGATGTTAATAGACCAGATGGTTTTTAAGTTTTCAGTGATTTTTATCAATAGTCTGCAAACTTGGGCACCCAAAGACTTTTCCATGTGAATATGGAAAGGAGAATCGGTTTCCCTATTCTTGATTTTTATATGAGTGCTGTTTGAAACTGATCTGCCAGAGAGTGTGACGATCCAAGGAGCCACGCCAGCTGCCTCCCCCACCTCCTTTTGCTGCTGGCAGGGAGGTGAGAACTCAGCCAGGCTGGGCTTCATATGTGCATTGTGCCAGGGTGTGAAAGTAGTGAGAAGTGCCAAGGGCAGGGAAGACAAAACTATTGTCTGTCAGTGAAGTCTCATGAAATGGAAGCCTAAATCCACAATAGGACTTTTATGTATTTCCCTCTCTTATGCTTGTTTCTGTGCAGGGTGTCTTACCCCTGGTGGACTATACTCAATGTAGATATATTGTAGAGTGAGAGTAGCAACAGTGATGGCTTTTTAATGATTACCTTTTCTAGTCTCCCTAGCTGTAGGTCAAATAGTATGCCACCTCAGGAGGGTGCAATGAAAACCAAGCCTAGCAGACACTAGAAATGTTTTCTTATGGAGAGACATCTTACTTCATCTAGTCAGCGATTTCATTTTTGAGCTCCTGTCCGCCTGTAATTCCTTGCTTCATTTTACCTCAGTAAGTTGCTTCCAGGAGCATAGACTAGAACTTGTCATTTAGAATAAGTGTGATACCTGCATGGTCTCCCACCACCTCAGGTACCTATCCTCCAATATATGTTGACATGTATTTTGTTTTCCCACCTGTTATGGTCACACTGTAAAACGAAGTCTTCTCAGCAGCCTATTGGGACCCACACAACAGACCCCCTGGGTCTCTGCTCTTTGCAGCCTTTACCACATGCTAGATGAGCTCATGTCAGGGCCTCTGCACTGACTCTTTCTCCTCCCTGGAATATAATATTCTTCCCCAATCAGCCCACCCACTCCTTTTTTAAATGAATTGCTCAAAATTTTAATTCTGCAAACCATTCAGTCTTCTCACTTTGTCATTGCATTGTTGAGTTCCTTTTCTTCCTTCCTTCCTTCCTTCCTTCCTTTCTTTCTTTCTTTCTTTCTTTCTTTCTTTCTTTCTTTCTTTCTTTCTTTCTTTCTTTCTGTCTGTCTGTCTGTCTGTCTGTCTGTCTGTCTGTCTGTCTGTTTTCCATAGCACATATAACCTTCTAACACCAAGCTCCAGGGAGATAGCTCAGCGGCACAGCACATTCCTGACAAGTACAAAGCCCTAAGTTTGATTCCTGATACCAAAGAAGACTAGCATCTAAATTTAGTCACCTATTATCTGTTTCCTTGCATTACACTGTAACATTTATTTGTTTACCGATGTGTCTGAAGGACATAGATAGCACCTTTCCATGGAAGGCACATAAACCTCTGCTAATTTTGTGAATGGAAAATACTTTAGGAGATAAGCAATCTAACAACCTGGAAAACTACTGAAGACACTTACCTTATGAAACTGGAAATAATTTTTAAGCTGAAATGAGAAAAACATAACAATTACGATTTTAATTTTTAATTCAATGATATTCTATCTGGAAACTATTGTAACTCATTCTCTGAAGTAGTTTTCTGAATAAACATTAAGATAAACAAACTTATTTTTTTGATTCAGAGCAGCAAGTAGTAGTAACCAAGTCAGAACCAGCTGGAAATAGGGCATTCTCTGTATATTTACTTTTGGAAGAGACTGGAGAACTACACTGGAAAGTTTTATAATATGTGGTTTTTATAGTATGTACTATTCTAAAAAATCAAACTCAAGAATTAAATGATTGCATTTGCCTTTTAAATGCTGATCTTTATTTAATGTTTCTTTATAAACATAAATGCTATCAGTGAACAGCCAATGTTTTGCCTGTCATTTGAAAAAATAGAGACCATTTAAAAATTATGAAGAGTTTAGCACCATGTCTGACTGCTCCTTAAGAAACTTATAGATTTAGAATTTCAACTTCTTGTCCCTTCAAATGGCTAAATTTAATCAGTAGGGATCCAGTTGGAAAACATTTTAGAAACAACTACATGAAAAAAAAAATCCTGTGAGAAAAAAAAATCCTGTGAGACAAATGGAACTTTCTACAGACCAGGACAATGGAACAGGTTAGAATAGGTATAATTCATCCTTACTTGAACAGGATCACCATAGAGTGTAAATCTTGGTTCCAGAGAAGTACAATCTGCCAGACAGTGTCAGCCCATTTTTCAGGCAGTGTCTCATCAGACTATAAGCATGCTTTCTACACATACTGCTTTCTATGGGGGAGACAGTTCACCACCACAATTTGGTGACACACAAAAGCAATACTGAGACATGTCTGCAAACGATGCTGGGGGAAAGCCAGCATACACAAAAGGCATGAGCTAACCGTGAGCCATATCTGACCTGTCTACAGAGGTAAAGAAAACAATGTGGCACCAACGAGCTCAGTGTAGCAATAAGGAGCATCAACATTCCAGACAGGAAAATATGTACATTGCCTGTAAAGGCTGCCTAGCTGGTGATCAGTGGAAATAGCTTCCTAGGAAAAACCGAAATAGTTATCAAATATAACAGTGATGTGGAAGCCAAATATTTGTAAGGTTTATGTTAAATATAGTTGTTTTATTTAACAATCACATTAATGGATTGTAAAGCACAAAAATTAAAATCATGAGTAATCTCAAATAGAAAGACAAAATATTTGCCACCAAACAGTGGGCTTGAGGCATAGTTACAAAATTCCCAATTTTGTAATTCATATTGACAAAATGACCCAAGGACAAAAGTATGAAAACTTAAGAATGTGTGGCTTAGCATAGATGTATACATTAATTACAGAGAACACAGATAATGATGTGTTAGAGATGTATAATTTTGTTTAAAGGTGGATATGATAGCAGAAATGCGGACATAATCCACAGGGAATAGCTCTGGAACAAATATTAAGTGTCTTGTCATAATTCATGAGAAACATGAAAAACTTGGAATGTACAAGCATGAATTAAAATGATTAAAAGTTTAAAAATAAGTGGTACGAAGACAGGCAAAAATGAATGAGATCCAGTAGGCGAGAAGTCAGGGGATGACCTCAGCCTTCTAAAGTATGAAAGAATATTACACAGATGGGGACCAGCTGTTCTCCCTCTCCACTGAGGACTGAACCAAAAGGAATTGGTCTAAATTTTGGCTTGTGAGCCCTCAGTTAAATATGAAGAGCTTCTTGACATCAAGGGTTGTAAAATACTCAACAAATTCCTGGGAGGCATTGCAGCATCTCCTTCCCTGGTTGTATCTTAAAAACATAAAGTGCTTTACTATCTGCCAGCAAATGAGTGCACTGGAGAGTTGCAAAGTCACAAAGATGAGGAATAGACTGTAACTCAAGGTCCTGTCTCTGAGTCAACACAATCAGTTAGGGTATTTCCACCCCAGTGGACTCCCATGGTTGTTTCTTTGTAAAGCAATGTTTTATGAGAACTGTACTTATACCAACACATTTTTTTCCCCTATGGAAGGCTATAAAATTATGCGGGATTTCATTTTAAAATCCATGTAGCTTGTTTTTATTAGTCTCTAAAATTAGTTCAGTTTTTGTGGGACTTTGAGATATAGTTAAAATTGCCTTATTTATCATTCAGGATATTCTGAGAACTTTTCTCCAATATTTTGTCATTTTATAGCTATCTGTCTCTTTCTGGAAGACTTGCCCTGCTGTATTTTTACATGGCCAAAAACATTTCAACTGCCAATGAAACTGCAGCTTAAGACTGACACCCTGCCTAAGAATCAGTGTTTTCTTCTTTTATAGATTTAACTTTTTATTTTTCTCTGAAAGAAGAAATGTTAAAACCTATGTCTCTTCTTATCCAAGTAGATCAGGCAAGGTTGAATAAGGCTGAGCCTTATTGTTCAAGCATGTGTGATTCCAAATTTTCTGAGAAGATAATTACATTGGCTATTTTTTTTCTGTTTCTATAAATGAGCTTTCAAGTAATTTATGGTGTAACAGAAGACTTCATTTGCTTATTCAAAGTGTCATGCTTAGCATTAGACACAAGATCTTTTCCTGCCTATTACCTTACTGGTGAGTTTGAGAACTTAGTGTTGCTATTTTATAAACTATACCCCACATAAGTCTTTAACAATTTGCCTACATGGTTAGTAATTGGGGAAGTCAAAACTAGATCTGACTATGAGCACAAGTTTTCTTACAACTCTTTATTTCTGGAAATACAGTCTCTATCCTAGTATCTAGGAGTAATTCTTCCTTGGAGTCACAGAAAACTTCTCCATCATATGCCAATAGTAAAGGGTCAGAATTTAGTATGCATATCTAATCTCTGATGTCTGTTCTTTCCAAGTTTTATGGTGAATAGTGATAGAAGAGAGAAACTATGTCTCTTCAGGAGCAAACAGAAAGTGAAGTTTCTGCTCATCATGAAAAACTGAGGCTCACTAAGCACAGGGTCCCTTTCTTGTAACTCAGTCCTCTGCATGCACAGGTCCTACTTGGCCCACTTTGAGTCACTCTGTAAGAACTGTTAGGAAACTAGAATCAAAAAATGCCAACTTGGGGGACCGGGGAGATGGCTCAGTGGAATAAGGACTTCCCTGGCAAGTGCAAGGGCCTGAGTTCAAATCCCCAGTTCCTCAAAAAAAAAAAAAAAAAAAAGAAAAAGAAAGAAAGAAAGAAAGAAAGAAAAAGAAAAGAAAAAATGCCAACTCTTTTTTTTTTTTTTTTTTTTTTTTTTTTTTTTTTTTTTTTTTTTTTTTTTTTTTGCAGTACTGGGTATTGAACTCAGGACCTTGTGCTTGCCAGGCAGGAACCTATTCTACTGAGCTATTTCCCCAGTCCTCTAGCTATTGTTGTTGGGGTGAAGAATAAGATATCTTTCATCTCTGATCCAAGAATCTATGTGTCTTCCACCATGATCCTTGAAACTATGCAGGCTAAATAATTTATTGTTTGCCAATACCTTTTGCAGTTTGTGCCAGTTCA
>PVKA01054750.1:0-10624 GCA_004027165.1 Ctenomys sociabilis
CCTAGTGGATGACCATAGCACTAAAAGCCGACATAATAACCTGTCCCACCACCAATAGTGCTGATCTTGCCTCTCATAGAATTATGTAGAAGCACCGCGTTATCTAACCCAACTGTACTGTCTATACACACACAGGATGATTTTTTCTTTCTACAACCCTTCCTTTGTCTATACCTGTCAAAAGTGGGCACTCCGTTGAACAATAGTATTAAAGGCTAGAGGGCTTGTAGCTTAGAAGCATAGTGCATGCCTGACAAGCAGAAAGTCCTGCATTCGAAGCCAGGTATAAAAACAAACAAAGAAAAATCATGAAATATGATATTATTAAATTCTTTGTTATGCATTGGTCAGATGAACATATCAAAACTATATTCTGACCTGTCAGCAGCTAACAGATATGTTTTATCTATAGTAATGTGTGTTTATTTTAACCACTGATTTTAAACTAGGGTTTGGAGCTTGCAGATTGGGAAATGGTCCTATTCTTGGCATTTATCAACTACAACTCCACTCTCCCTTTGCTTGCTATCATCATATACATAATGAGACACCACTTACACAGGTTTCTCTGTAGTATACTGTCGCCAGTCAAACTGCTGGGAAATACACTGGGAAGCTCTTCCCCAGAATCCTGTTACAGTTCATCTTTCCAGAATTCCTCTGAAGCTCAAGTATTTTCATAGTTAGGAAGAAATGATCTCAATAAGAGTGCAACAGTTCACCAAGTTCCTTTTCACCAAGTCCCAATTCATAGATTAACATCCTCTACTTCACCAACTTATTTTTAGAATGGTACTTTTTCAATGTGTTATTGGCCAGAAGGCTGAGAACAGCAGGGTTAATGTAGCACATGGTGGAGCTAGCCCATCTGTTCAAGTTTCCATCCAACCATGTCATTTTATGAGCTCTCTCTAGGAGTTTTTGGGTTATCCAATTTGTAGTACTCTCTAATATAAACAGCCTGGTATCACTTGAGAGGCTCAGTGAGCCAGACCAAATGATGCAAAATTTCAAGCAGCAAATGCATTTCTAATTTAAGAAATGCTTTAAATATATGTATTATATATAATTTTATCTTCCTTTTACACTTGGATCACAGGTAATACATGTTTGTTACAGAAAAATTGAAAAATTAAAACAAATGGAAGGAAGACATAAAACTCATCTATGCACCTTCCTCCTATAAAAGCATTGTTACAGTCTTGGTATATACTCTCCCATATTTTTATCAATTTCTATGTATTGATATATAAAAGTGCACTTATAAAGATGTTCTTCAAAAAACTTAAATAAATTTGTCTTACCCCACACTCACCATACAACACATTATATATATATATATATATATATATATATATATATATATATATATATATATATATTTCTCAGTAAATGTTGAATATGTGCTTATTATGTTGAAATTCCTGAATAACTTTATTAATAATGTGCAGGTTAATACTATTCATTTTAGATGAAATTTTTTCTAAGAATATTTAAATCAGAATAGATTTGAAAAGCCTGAAAGTAAACAATTCCTTTCCTGGCCTAGAGGACTAGGAAAACATTTTATGTTTCTATAGCAACATTAAAGATGAATGAGTTGATTGGGGTATGGATTTCCTAATATTACTGACTGGTCCATCACAGTATACCTTTTTCAGCTTTAAATACCGATTTTTACACACAAAGAAGATCACAAGTCTATCTACCATAGGAATAGTAAACTTCGAGTGTGGGCAAGTTAAAAGAAACCCACGGTATATTTAACAGATTGTGTGGAGGAAGTGAAAACTGACAAGTCATGTTGGATTATAAATCCATAAGGTGGGTTCTTTCCTTTAAAATATACTTCATTAAAGGTTTCTTATACTCACAAGAACCTAACAAAAAAGTTCAACCAGACCCTACAAAACCACATTTTCCATTTCATCTCCAGCAAACCTCTTATGCCCAGGCCACACAGTCATGAAATTAGCTCTAAAAAGTATTAAAAGCTTTTTCTTCTGACAAGAAACATTTAATTAGAGCAGCACAGATATAGTGCCTCCAGCAAGCATAGCTCTAATCTCCACAGTGGTCCATTTTTGATGGCAAAAAAAATTGTACTGATTGCCTAGTGACTTCCTGGAAAAAGTTGACATATTTCATGATCATTGCATGGATTGGAAAAATGCACACAACAGTGATTTAATTATTATTTCATAATAAAATCTCGGTTTCCAAAAGCTATCTCTGTGTGTCGAGATTGAAGTGGCCTCCTAGGTGACATCATTGTAATTTCCATTTCTAGTAAATAGTTCCAATACAAATGCTGAAGATCGCTATCATTCACCCCACAGCATACCCACTTCTAAGAACAAAAACAAACAAAAAGCTTGAGAGGCATGATCTGCAACAACTGTTGAAGAAAAAGAAATGTTTACTGCCTTCTGTCACCTCTCTAACACTCACTCCCTATCATCCTCAATAAAGGGTAGAAGATGACGATGAAGAGATGGAGATCAGAAATTCCTGAACTCTGAAACTAGAGCCCAAACTCATCCTAAACATTTTAAGAAATAATGCCATATAGAGTGAAAATAGGATGTGATTGGAACCAATCATTATAAGCCGTATCATATTCTGCTTGTTTTGGAGAAAAAAGGTGTACTGTTTCAAACACATATAACAGAAGTACTTTTTACCCTAAACTATACTTCATAATGAAGCTGATTCCAAGGAAAGATAGTGAGTGAAACTCTTACCTGGAGTAGTTTAACCTATGTCATCACTATTTGTGACAACTTCCAAGGCTGGGAATCCAAGATCCAGAACGCCCAAAACAAAGTCTGCAAGTAGCATGAATGTGCTCCAACCTAGTTTTCCCCTAGCTTCCTATCCTACAACACACTGTGCATCTATATTGGGCTGAAATGAAGGTATATTCATCTAACAAGAAAGGATCTTTTTCTTACTCAGGAAACAGCACCATCAGGGAAGTAATGTGGGTTGTTCAACAAATACTGTATTGAAATCTCGGCCTAACCAGCACTAAACATGACCAATTTCCTAACAGGTATATAAATTTGACCAAGAACTGAGACAAACTTGTGAAGGCAGGCTGGTTCCCTTGTTAAAATTTAAAATTCTTTAGTTTCCTTCTCTTAAAACTCAATTTGCTGACTTTGTTATTTGTCTAACTCTTTGATATATAACATGGGTTAGTTCTTTTTTGGATATAGGCCTTTATAACCATAAATTTCCCTTTTAAGGCAGCTTTTGCTGTGTCCCATAAGCCTAATATGTTGCATTTCTTCTCTTTTGATCTCAAGATATTTTGTTTCTTTTTCTTTTTATTTCTCCCATGACTCATTGGTCATTTAAAAGTTGTTGTGCACTTTGAAAGATTGCTTTGGTTTTGGTTTCCAGTTTCAGCCCTTGTAATCTAAATAAGTATTTGGTATTGTTTAAGTAAATTTATTATGTTTCAGAAAATATGAATGATGGTGCATGTCTGCAATTGAAGCTCTTGAGAGGCCCGGCAGGAGGTTTGCAAGTTTGAAGACAAGCTAGGCGACTGACTGAGTTTAAGGCCAACCTAGGCTACATAGTGAAAACTTCTCTTGAAAAAAAAAAATCTTCCTTTACAAGCTAATCTACATTTTATTCTGGAGAATACCTCATATGCACTTCAGAGAAATGTGTACTGTACAGGTATGAGATGGAATATTCTACCTAAGCTTGTTAGGTCCATTTGGTCCAAAGGGTCTTTATTGATTCTCTGTCCACTGACCTTTTCATTGTTGAAAATATGAAATTGAGTTGTGTGACTGTTACAGCATTACGGTCTACTCTCCAACTAGATTTTTTTTTTCTGTCTATCTGTGTGTGTGTGTGTGTGTGTGTGTGTGTGTGTGTGTGTGTGTGTGCGTGGCCAGCTCAACCTGCCTTGGCGGTGGGGCTGGAGTAGCATGTGGTGCCAGGGATCAAACCATGGTCCCTGCTCATTTGCCTAACTTTGCCTAAACAAACACCTTAGACCACTCAGCCATCTCATCAACCCTATTTTTGTTTTTTGAGCCAGTCTCCCTATGCAGTTAAGGCTGGCCATGAACTTACTGTGTAGCAAGGGTGTTCTTGAACTCATCGTGATTCTCTTGCCTCAGCCTCCGAAGTGCTAAGATTGCAGTCATATACTCCCATGCCTGGAACATTATTTAATAATTGCTTTATTTAATAATTGTTTTAAGTTAATCTGATCCTGGGTGCACATATGCTTATAATTATATATTTTGTTGACTAGCCTTCATCATTATGTAAAGGTATAGATAATCTAAGTCTATCTCTATTGCTTTTCTTTGGAAGTATTTTGTCACTGTTTCAGTTTCTATCTACCTGGAAAGTATTTCACCACCCTTTCATTTTTGGTTTATGTGTTTCCTCACTACTAAAGTGAGTTCTTGTGTCCACAAGTGAAGAACTAGAAAAAAGAAAAGCAAATAAGCCCAAAGTTAGTTTAAAGAAGGAAAGAGTAAACATCAAAACATAAAAGCAGAGCCAGCCAAATACCTCAGCAGATTAAAATGGCTGCTTAGAGGATACAATATTGGGTTTGATCCCCAGCCTTCCATGCCAGCTCCACCCCTGGGACGTGCCGAGACACCGATTGAGACTGGGAGTGGTGGCATACGCCTATAATCCCAGCACTTGGGAGGCTGTAAACAAGAGGATCACTATGAGTCTGACCTAGCTAGTGAGACTCTATAGACCCTATAGACCCCGTCATACATAAAAAAAAAAAATGAAAAGAAGACCATAAAAAGCATGAGAAAAAAATCAATGCAATAAGACTTTTTTTTAAATAAAAACAAAATGGAAGCAATGTATGATTGGGTATGTAGCTCAGTGATAATGCCTTAGCCTGATAGACATGAAGCCCTGCATCCAACCCACTAAGCTAGATTATTAGAAAAAAAGAAAAAGAAAACTACTCAAATAAAAAAGAGCACAAGAGGAAACATTACCACGGATTACAATGAAATATAGTGTCATAAGAGACTTCTGTGAGCAATTACAATTTAGTTAATTGAATAACGTAGAAACTCCTAGATACGTACAATCTACCAAAAGAGAATGATGAAGCAATGGAAAGTCTGAAAAGGCAATAATGTGTATACATGTTGAATCAATAATAAAATGCTTCTCATTGTACAAAAATGATGTGTTTATGGAAATAGATGCAATAGTTACCCTACCTGACCATTACACAAGTGGTACATGCACTAAAACATTATATATATATATATATATATAATGTATATATAGTGTGTATATATATATATATATATATATATATAGTGTGTGTGTGTGTACAATTATTATGTACAAATTAAAAATGAGGTGGATCTCAATATTATAAAGTGGGCCATGAAACATCTAAAAGGTTATCAATGGAAATAAGCTATAAAAAGGGTTTTTTAAAAAAAAAAAAAAAAAAAAAAAAAAAAAAAAAAAAGGGTTTTTAAAAAAAAAAAAAAAAAAAAAAAGTAAAGTTTTCAATCAAAGGAAATTCCAGAACAATACAGAATTCCAGAACCTTAAGTGTGTGGTACTCTTTGCAAATTTTACAAAATTCTGCCACACATTTAGGAAAAAAAAATAACAACTCTCAAATTCTTCTGAAAACTGAAGTAGAGAGAATACTTCCAAATTAAGTGCAGGAAGTGGAAAATACACTGATAATGAAAACAGGCAAGAGCAATACAAGAAAATAAAGCTATAGATCAACATCCTCAGTTAACAAATCTTAAACATTACCAAACAGTTCAAGAACTCATGAAAAGAGTCATCTATCATCGTAAAGTATGATAATTCCTTGGGTGGTTCAACATATGAAAATCACTGAACATATACCTCATTAATAAAGTGAAGGATGAAAAACTTAAATGGCTACTTCAATAGATGTTGATAAAGCACATGAAAAGTTTATTACTTGCTTGCAGAGTAAAACTTACTGAAATGTAACTAAAAATTTAAATTAAGTAAATGGGAAATATGTATAAACATAAGAAGATCACATATGAAAGACACATAGTTAACATCAGTTTCAGCACTGATAAGTTGTTTTCTATAAAATCAAGGATGAGATAAGGTTGTCCATTGCTTCTTTCAAAATAGAACTAGAATTCCCACCTAAAATAACAAAGCAAAGGAAAAAATTAAATAGAAAGCAAAAAAGTGATGTGTCTCTGTTATATATGATTTTATATATGGAAAACCTAAGGACACAACAAAAAACTGTCTAGTATAATTCTGTACCATTCTACTGGTTTTTAGTCTCTTTTAAAAGTAAAAGCCTATTTTAACTCAGAAATGAATTCAATTAAGTTGCAAGATGGAAAATAAACACACAAAAATAAATAGCATATCTGTGTACTAATAAGGAAGTGTCTAAAAAGGAAATTAAGAAAATAATCCCCGTTGACAAATTTCAGTGTCATTTTTGATCCAAATAGAAAGCAGTCTCCAAATTTGTATGTCACTATGAAAAATAAAATGTGAAAGTCAGAACAGTCTTGGGCAAAAAGAACAAAGCTGGCATTTTCATATTCCCTAATTTTAAAATAATATTTTACAAAGCAATTGTCACCAAAATAGCATGGGACTGACATGAAAACAGACACACTTACTACCAAAAGAGGTCTGAAAACACAAAAATTAAGCCACATATTTATAGTCAGTTGATTTTTATAAAAGTCCCAAGAATTCAAGATGAGGAAAGGGCAGTCTCCACTAAATAGTATGTGGGGGGAAAAAAGGAAATTCACAAGCAGAAGAATGAAATTGACCTTGCCTTACATCAATATCAAAAATAAAATGGATTAAAGATTTAACTATGAAACCTGAAATTATAAGCTTAATAGAAGAAAACCTTTATGACACTGGTCTGGTAGACAACCTGAATTGACAAAGCAAAATATTGTACCACACAAAAAAAAAATCATATGAATTTGTTGCTATTCAACACTTTCTAATACATTCTTTCATTTAAATTGACTTTAAAATGGCAAAATGTAGATCTACAAAAGAATCTTCGAAATTTTAAGATAAAGATTCTTCTATCTACTGATTTCAAAATTCACTTATAACTGAAGAAATGAATATCCTCAGGATAGTTGCTTGTAGCATTCATTAGCCAGTAGAAAATAAACAAAAAAGCATCAGATGGCCAGGCAGAGTGTTGTACATCTATAAGGTTGAGGCCAGAGGATTGAAAGCTTAAAGCCCACTTAGGTAACTTATTGAGCTCTTGTCTCAAAAACAGAAGAGACAGGGCCGGGGAGATAGCTCAGTAGAATAAGCGCTTCCCTGGCAAGTGCAAGGGTCTGAGTTCAATCCCCAGTTCCACCAAAAAAAAAAAAAAAAAAAAAAACAGAAGCGCTAAGGATGCGTATCAGTGGTAAAACACTTACCTAGCACTTACAAAGCCCTGGGTTCAATCCACAACACGAAAGAAAAATGTTAAGAAAAAATGATTGGAAAAAACATATATCATAAGATTTTTTAGGAAGGCCAGGGAGACGGCTCAGTGGAATAAGTGCTTCCCTGGCAAGTTCAAGGGCCTGTGTTCAATGCCAGTTCTGCAAAAAAAAAAAAAAAAAAAAAAAAAAAAGTTTTAAACTAAAAATTGATATTCATATATAATAATGATTATATATTCATGAATACTTATTTAAAATACAGACACCTAAGATTGTTTTGATACTTAAAGTTATTCGCTAGGTAATGGATATAAAGGATATAAAATAATCAACTTGTAGAAACTTTACAGTTACAAGTAAATCTAAAAAATCATTATATGTAGGGATGCAAAGAGAATGAAAGTGTCAGAAAAAGTATTTTAATAAAAGCATGTATAATGGGCATGACAATGAACTATAACAAAAATCTCAAAGTACTATATATTAGCAAAACAGGATGTGAATGGAAGAAAAGAAATAAGAGCATATGACACACAGTACCTTCATTCAAAAATCTTCCGGAATTGTAGTTTCTTTTCTGTTTTGGATTGTTAGGAGAAATGTGTGTGTGTGTGTGTGTGTGTGTGTGTGTGTGTGTGTGTGTGTGTGTGTGTGTGTGTATATATACATATGCATTTGTTTAAAAAATGTTACTTTAAATAATCAGCACTGAAATTTAAAACAGATTACATACTGTTCAAATTGAAGTTTTTTTTTTTAAATAAAAGTAAATCCATACAAAAAGAAACATAAAACAAGTAACAAAAGCATAAGGCAAGCAAGGAAGCTGTGACCGTGTGTGTTTGGCCAAAAATGCAAATAGCACGCAGTCATCCCTCCTACTGCTAAAAGCAGTTACACAAAGAACATTGATTTGTAACTTTGTGCAAGAAATTCTTTTATATAGTGAAAAATACGCCATCATAAATAGAAAACCTGAGTATAATAGTAAGATCAAAATATAGAAAATCCAATATAAAGTACATTTAGCAAAGAAAAGCTACTTTTCGTCTTGATGTCATATCAGTTGACATCACATGAAAATATCTAAAGGAACATCTCTTAAGAATGCAGTAAGAAATGCATAAGAAGACAATAATGCAATATTTAAAGAAAACTATGATTCCATCGCACAGCAAAAAAACAAAATCTCTTCCACTTGGGTGCAGGAGGCCACGGCCCCAGATCAATGCACCATAGAGTGGTTAATGTAATAGTAAACCTCAGCAAGGCATTCCACTGACAGTTCTTTTGCCCAGAGCAAGTTTTCTTTCTTTTTCTTGTGTGCCCCAAAGGATGCTTACTGAAACACTTTCTTATGACACGGATTTGTTGACCAGTAAATGCCCATCATTACAGTAATGGGCATATAAAATTTTGAACAGCCATCGTAGAAACCATTCACAACATATAAAATAGATGAATTCTTGCTATGTTGATCAGAAAGGATAAATCTCAACAGAGTAATGAATGAATAAGAAAAAGGTAGAACTCTATGTAATATGTGATGCTGACAAAAATTTAAAATAGTAATGCTTGTGTTTGTAGAATATTAAAATATAAAAATTAAAGAACAAGAAAAGAATGCATGAAAATCATGATCATTTATGTCTTTTCTCTTAGATGGCTACTGGGAATTGAACTCAGGACATTGCATCTGCCAGGCAGGTGTTATGCTTCTATGCTATCTCCCCATCCTGTGGTTTTCATCTTGCGTAAAGGAAAATGTACTACCAATGTGATTAAAGTAGACTTTTGGGTGTAGTTGCATTTCTTTGAAAATGAAAGAAATTATATAAGGGTTAAAGTGCTCTGTTACTTACTACAGTGGTGATGCACAGTAAAGTCTGTACTAAAGAACATATCAGTTTTAATTGCTCTTATTATAAACAAGGAAATATGCTTACAAAGTTATGGATTCAGCTTGGAGTGCAGAATCATCTTCTAACTGATTTAATTCTCTAACAGTGGAATGCTACTCAAAATAAGACAAAATTAAAACACACACGTACACAGGCACACATCACCCTTATGTCTCCAGTTGAACTGTCACACCTGTAATTCTGAAGCCATATTTTCTGGGAGAAATTCTTATTCCAGGATTCAGCCTCTATTAAATGTCTCTTATTCTTTTAAAGCCAATATCCTGGTATTTGAACAGAAGATACCACAGATTTGGGAGCTCTGAACCAGATTACATCTCACATTTGGTCCTACTACAATGAAGACCTCAAACAGGACCATAGAAAGGGCAGGGGAGAAAAAAAAAAGAGGGTGTGGAAAGCAGAGGAAGGAGAGAAACAGACATAATAAAGAAGAGAAATGGATGGCATGGAGGATGTTTTGGAAGTGATATTTGCCTTTATTTTTCTTTTATTAACAAGCTATGCTATGTATATCTGTTTATCACTGTATCACTCAATATTTTCCCATTTTATTTTTCATTTCATTTCTTAATGTCTAACAAAACCTGTTTTTATGAGGTTAAACAACCTGTTTGCTGTTGAGTTAAACAACCCTACCACTCCAATAAATCTATTGCTAAGACTTCCTCATTATTGCTAAGCAATGGGACCCGTTTCATATGCTGAGATATTTTAAAGGCAAAAATTTTGTCTAGGTCAGAGAAAGCTCAAGAAATAGACTAGGAAATGTCCCGGTATTATTTCAGGAAATCCTTGAAAGGAACATTGTAATGAACATTTTTTAAAAATTAAGATGAAAGTATAACTTCACAATCGTTAATACTTCAATGCACATTTTGACACAGAAACAAAACTAAACAAGATACTGAAGAGTTCACATCTTCGGACAGTGAAGATCTGGATTATTTTTTATTATTTTTCTTCCATTTTTCTGTATTTTCCAAGTGTTTGATAATGAGTTTAAATTATGTTCACAATGGAGTTGCGAGCATTAACTTGTAACAACAGTACCATGAGTATTTGAGAAATTTAAGAAAATAAAGTTGAACTATAAGCCCACAAAACAACAGCTTTTTGTTTTGCGCCCGCCTTTAGTATATATATTTCCATTAGATACATGGTAAGTGTGTTCACTATAGAAACTTTAAAGTTGTAGAAATACAGAAGAGAAAGTTACCTGTGTTATCGGCTTCTAGTACT
>PVKA01054751.1:0-10625 GCA_004027165.1 Ctenomys sociabilis
TCAATGACCACATAGGAAATATAAAGTTCTTGTGTTGGTATATAAGTTTTGATCTACCTAGGTCTTAACCATCCAGCAGAAAAGTATAAAAGTATAAAAATGAAGTATACATCGTGAGCCCATAATATTAAGCTGAGCTGTAAATGGATATGGTCGACAATTTCTTTGAATAACTCCCTATGGTTGCAGAATGCTGGACCGTGTTGGATTGTGGTGTCAAGTTCAAGCACCTAAGGTAGTTGAATGTCAATGGAGTGCCCACTTTTAACAGGTGTAGACAAAGGAAGGGTTGTAGAAAGAAAAAATCATGATGTGTGTGTATAGACAGTACAGTTGGGATAGAGAACGCTGTGCTTCTACATAATTCTATGAGAGGCAAGATCTGCACTAATGGTGATTGGATAGGATATTATGTCGGCTTTTAGTGCTATGGTCATCCACTAGGTAAATAATTATTGAATCTTTGATATAATTCAGCTATAAAAATACCTGTAAATATAATTTCATGTATGCCCCTTGTACAATACCAAAACGTTATGAAAACAGTTTGCAATGTATTAATTCATAGACTCTTTATGGTTAAGGTGTTTTGAAACTGTCTGATTGACATTTGTATTTCAATAAAATAAAAATAAATGGAAAAAATAAGAAAGTATTAATTATTGAATCTGTGATATAATTCAGGTATAAAAAATAAGATAAGTAAACGGTACACTCCTAATTCACTGATAATAAATGTTTGTAAGTATAATATCATGCATGCAACTTGTACGATACCAAAACATTATGAAATCGGTTTGCAATGTATTATTTTATCGAATCTGTCTTGTTAATTTGTCTTGAAACTGTCTCATTGCTATTTGAACTTCAATAAAATAAAAATAATAAAAAAAGAGATTATGGGACCACAGAGGAAAGTGATCGACAATGTAGTATGTACCTAAAGAGAGTCACACGGAGAGAAAATATTCTCTCATTCTTTTGCAGAGAGCAAATTGGTCAAGCAATGGTCATCACTCATCCGCATGGTTAACACTGACAAAGGATCTGTAAACTTCAGTAAAGGGTGTCAGGATAAAGCCTGAGGAGATTTGCCTCACCCTGTCAGATACAAAAGTTACATTTCTTGTTATAGAGGTGTTGCTTTATCTTGCTCTTAACTGTCCAACAGCAAAGTATAAAAATGAGGTATAAAAAGTAAAACCATATTAATATGCTGAGCTGAAAAAGCCTGAACTCACCAACTTCTGATTTTGCCAGTCCTGTGCGTAACCCACTACTAGTATGCACTACTGTGTCGCCTGGCTTGCTCAGTCGGTAGAGCATGAGACTCTTAGTATGCACTACTGGACTATATTGGATTATTTTGCTGAATTCACACTCCTACAAAATTTAAATAGCAATGGAATACCCATCTCTGACAAAACTAAACAAAACTGCAATACAAGTGAAGATCCATTTTGTATCTGTATATACAATATAGGATAGATATTCGGCTACCTTCTCTTAATGCAATGACAAGAAAGATTTGTACTAATATTTTTTGCACAGGACTAGTAAGACAACAATGTGCAATATGTTAATTATTGAAACAGTCCTACTCTTCAGTTTGGAAAGGTCTCAATGCTCATTGTTTCTCAATAAAATTTAAAAAATTTAACATAAGTCTATAACATTCCTCTACACAGATAACAAATGCACTGAGAGAGAAACTATAGAAACAATTATCTTTCACAATAGCAACACGGAAAATGAAATACCTTGGAATTAACCTAACTAAAGATGTCAATGATCTATTCAATGAAAATTACAGTACTCTGAAAAAAAGTCATAGATAATTTTAGAAAATGGTCATACTCCCAAAATTGTTGTATAGATTTAATGCAAGCCCTATCAAAATACCACCAACATACCTCACAGATTTGGAGAAATCATTCATAAAATTAATTTGGAACCAGAAAAGACCTAGAATAGCAAAGGCAATACTGGCCAACAAAGACAAGCAGGAAGCATTAAAATTCCTGGCTGGAACTTACACTACAAAGCTATTATAATAAAATCAACATTGTATTGGCCAAAAAAGACCTGAGGATCAATGGAATAGATTAAGAGATGCAGAAGCCACTAGAAACACCCTCAGCCACCTTATCTTTGACAAAGTGGCCAAACATGGTTACTGGAAGAGAGACAGCATTCCACAAATGGCTCTCTACAGAACTAAAAATTGATGCAAATCTATCGTCATGTGCGAAGCTAAAATCAAAATGGATTAAAGATCTAAACATTAAAACAGAAACACTAAATCTCCTAGAAGAGAAAGTAAGAGAAACTCTTGAAGACAAAGGGATAGGCAGCATTGATGAAGAAAAATCAAATCACATATGTAGTACATGGAAGAATTAACAACTGGGACCTACTCTTTTTGATAAGTTTTTGCACGTCAAAAGAAATTACCAACAAATTGAAAAGACAATCTACAAATTTTGAAAACGTCTTAACTTATAATCATTCAAAAGTCTTCTCTCTGTAACTTATAAAGAACTACAAAACATTAGGATCCCAAAATTTAATGACCCAATCTATAAATGGGCATCCAAGATAAACATACAGTTCTTAGAGGATGAAATTAGAGAAGCAAATAAATATATGTAAAAATTGTCCACATCACTAGTCATCAGTGAAAATTAAATGCAAACCACACTGAGATACCATCTCACCCCAGAAAGAATGGCAATCACAAAGAAATCAACCAACAACAAATTTTGGAGAGGCTGTGTGGAATAAGGTACCCGTCTCCACTGCTGGTGGAAATGTAGACTGATTCCCAACCATTATGGGAATCAGTGTGGAGACTCCTTAAAAATCTAGGATTGGAAATGACATTCAAACCAACTATATCCATTCTTGGAATTTTCCCAGAGAAATTGAAAACATCATATCATAATGATATATGTGTACCTAGGTTTATAGAAGCAGAATTTGTGATAGCCAAATCTTGGAAACAACCAACATGCCTGTCACCTGAAGAATTGACAAAAAAGATGTGGTATTTTTATACAATGGAGTATTACTCAGTTATAAAGAATGATAAACTCATAGCCTTTTCCTTTAAATGTATGCAACTTGAAGATATTCTGAGAAGTGGAATAAACCAGACCCACCTGTGTAAATATCATGTACTCTCCCTAGTGTAAGAACTCAAGAGATGAAATAAAAGCAGAAAGTTGTAACACAATGAAAAGGAAAGCAAGAACTTAAGGTTTAAGCAATGAATAGAGGTCAAGGAGAAAAGTTAGGAAACATGATACAGGCAAAAGCATACATTTTATATGCGCAAGATGGTTAAGGGCATGATCCTGAGAATCTTCAGCAGGTTTTTGAAAGTGGCAGTTAATTGGTAGGATTCTCACCCTAACTATATATGCTGATGCCTGTGAAGTGAACACCTGCACTGAAGATAGCAATGTGTAATACTAGAGGCATGTTTTGAATGCCTGTCATTCTTTTCTTCTAAATACCTATTGTTTCTAATGTCATATAAATTGCTGCTATACTGTCTCAAGTAAATTTTTGTTTAAAATTAAGCATAATAAATGAAAACGAGAGACAAAAATTATAATGCTGTATGTGTATTATTGGATTTCTAAATTTCTGTGTAAAAATATGTAATTTTTATTCATATTTTTAAAGTATTTTTTATTTTTTTCTTCACATCCTGAAAGGATTTAAAGTTTAACATATCAATACTAGATGGAAAATACCTGTTCCATGTTATGTCTATGATGTTTGATATTCAGACAGACAGCTTAAGTTGAACTTCTTATGTTATAGGACAATAATATCATTACGCTTCTCTTCTGCAGTGTGAACAACTTAAGTTTGCAGACCTAAAATTAGTTAAAACAAGGGCTGCAAGTACAGCCAACATTTTCGCCCAAGTCATTCAAGATCAGTGAGGATTTCGCACATAAGCGAACCTGTACTGCAAATTCCTCTAACTGAATGGTGTCCCAAATTTTCAATCAAGGGGATTATGGAGCCACAGAGGAATGCTGATGTATAGTGTGTCTAAGGAGAGTTACATGGAGAGAAAACATTCTCTCAGGCTTTCATAGAGAGGAAATTGCTCAAGCAATGGCCGTGACTCATCCACATGGCTGACACTGACAAAGGATCTACAAAGTGAATAAGAGGGTTTCACGGTAAATCCTGAGGGGATTTGACTGACTTTGGCAGATACAGAAGTTACATTTCTTGTTATATAGGTCTTGCTTTATCTTGGTCTTAATGATCCAGCGGAAAAGCATAAAAACGAAGTATAAAAAGTAAAGCCATATTAATTTCTGAGCTGTAAATGGCTTACGTCAACAACCTCTGACATTGCCAGTTCTACTGATAACCCACTACTATTATGGACTTCTGGACTTTATTGAATCATTTTGTTGAATTCATGCACCTACAAGATTTAGTGGCAATGGAATACCCATCTCTGACAAAACTAAACAAAAGGGGGATATAAATGAAGGACTGCTTTGTAACTGTAGATACAAAATGGGATAGATATTCAGCTACTTTCTTTTAATTCAATGATAAGAAGGATTTGTACTAATAGTGTTTGGACAGGATATCATGTCTGCATCTTGTACTATGAATAACTACTGTGAAGACAACTGTATGCAATGTATTGTTTTAACTCTCCTGCTTACTTGTTTTGAAACTGTCTTATTGCTATTTGTTTCTCAATAAAATTAATTTAAAAAATTCTTTGTAACCTTAAGATAAAGTAAATGTATGTACTATGAGACCTAGTTGAATAAATTATGAATAAAATATTATACAGGTATTAGAATAATTAAGCAGAAGTATCAGCAAGATGGTACAAATAAGGTTAGAGCAAAAACAGCGGAATAAAATGTGACATTTATAAGCACAGTAGCAGCTTTGCATGCCACACCACCCACCTTCCCAGATGTATTGAGCTGGAGATGGAGTCCGGGCCATGTGATACACACCTGTAATCCCGGCACTTGGGAGATAAAAATCAGTAGGATCACTGTGAGTCTGGGCTGTGTAGTGAGACCCTGCACACACACTAAAAAAAGTAGCAGAAAATTATATGTACAAGATGAGAGCAGTTTACTTAAAATAGGCTAGTGTAGTAACTAGAAGTAGCCATTCATTTTAAATAAAAATATAAAACTATGCAAATATAAGTACATATACCTTCTACATGTATATCTGCGTATATATACATGAGACATTGAATGGTGTGTACTTTAGTCTGAATGTTTTAAAATTCTGTCCTATTTAGAAAAGCACTTTTCAAAAGAACTTGCTATAGTGATAAAATTGTTTCATATATCTTTGCTGTCAGATATGGTGGACACTAGCCAAATGTGTCTAACAAGCACTTAAAATGTGGCTAATATGGCCAAGCAAGTGAAGCTTTAATTTTAATTGTAACTAATACTAGTTCAAATTCAAGTAGCTGAATAGGTCAAGCTGGTACAGTAAGAAATAAAGGAGCTGAGTGAGTCATTTTCTTTTCCCCATCTAACCCTAAATAGCACCCTGCAGTTATTTTTATTCCTCACTTCATTATTTAACAGAGGTAGAAAATGAAGTAAACAAAGCCTGATAGATCACCTTGTACAGCACATTTGCCTAGTGAGATCAAGTGGGAGACATCCAAAGCCAGAGTGTCTGGTCTTTAAATTCTGAAAGCCTTTCCCCTTCCTGGGTATTTTTCTAGAAGTACTGAAAACATCATACCACAGCGACTTCTGTGCACCCATGTTTATAGTAGTGTAATTTGTTATAGCTTAATCTTGGAAGCAACCCAAATACCCATGAGCTGAGAAATGGAGAAAGAAGATGTGGTATTTTTCCACAAGGGAGGATTATTCAGCTATAAAAAAAGATAAATGTGAATTTTTTATTGATAAATGGATATAACTAGAGACTATATTCTGAAGTGAGACATATCAGACCTACATGTACAAGCATATAATCTCCTTATTGTAAGAACCTAAAAGAGTAAATAAAATCTGAAGTGTACAATATTTACTGGAAAAAGAGAATAAACCTGTTCAAAAGGCAGGAATTACTGAGATGAAGAAAAAGAAGAGGGGAGAAAGAGATCTATGAAAGAGATACATCTATGTACTTAAGCATGATGGTGTGGATAATTGCACTGTGCATTTCTACTGGTCTGTGGAAAGGAACAGTGAATGCTTAATGTTTTTTTTTTTTTTTTTGGTATTTTTTCATTTTTCCCTTTTTCTGTTTTTAATTTCTTATAACTTTTTTCTTTCATTTTCCAATTTTTCATTCATGTATCTGATAATCTGAGCAGCTATTTTGAAGACAACTATGTAATACAACAAAAACTATTGAACTCATGTTGTATTGTTTAGTAAAATTCTGTATCATTTTTTATTTTCTTTTCATTACTCTTTTGTATTCTGTTTTAAAAAATAAATAAATTCTGAAGGCCCAATTTATCTGCTCTCATTTTTCCCCATTTCTCATTTTTCTGTTGCTGGTGCTATGTTTCCTGTGATCATCAATGAACAGAGCATCTTACTAAATATTACTGTGTATGCATCACAGCTCTTTCCTCATGATGCACAAGATCCTGAACAAGTATTGCCCCATGCAATTGTATCACAGTGGCTACTACATTGTACTCTACATGAAAATTTGGAACTAGAAGACAGATAAAATTTAGTAGTAAGTTCATAAGTCTGAAGGTTTTCCAATGTCATTAATATTTTTTGCAAGGTCACCTAGAGCAGTTAAAAATACCCTGTCAGTTGTCTCCCCTTGGAGCAAGAGAACATATAAAAATACATCCTGTTACACTATAAGGATAAAAGAGCTTCATTTACTCTCAACTTCAGTGTAGTTTTGCTACATATTTTCTGTGATCAAAAATATACTAGATGCCTGTGGTTACCCAAACAGTGGCCCCTTTCTGTTTCAAAAGGAAAGTCAGCAGGTCATAGGCTTCCCCACTTACCTTATTCTGGAAGGTTCATGAACACAGGGCTCATGAACAGTCAATAACCAAGTGCTTATGAATGAAGAAGGAATGAACACTTAAATTCTCATGTTTTAAAAAACGTGGATGCATCAGGTATTTTCTGTTATTTGTGGATACTTGTTTCCATTAGCAAGCAGTGCCCACCTGACTTAGGCAGATCTCAGCTTACCTGCTTCTTTGCCACACCACCTCCTTCTACGTCTTTGGGTATCCATCCTGTCAACCATGTCTTTCTGCTCCTGTTCCACACATCTGTCTGGAATGACATGTTTATTTCCAAATGAAGTTTTGAGCTGGACCTTAATGGCTAAGAGATTTTGGATTACAGATGAGTAAGAAAAAACTGTGACTCAAACCTGATGTGATGTAATTCCCAGCTCTTTCCTCTGGAAAGCTAATTATTATACTATAAAATGTGCTTGGGGTTGTTCTGATAGACCTAAATGAAATTTGAAAAAATTGGTAATGCTATTAACTAACTTGTCCAACCATCAGTCTGGCCAGCAGTTTAAATACCTTTAGCCAAACATTCCCTTTTATCTTATACCCTATCTCACAAAGGTTCCAAATGACTCTTTTCCTGGGTCTCTAACAAGAATAAAACTCTTGCCAGGTGTGATGGTTCATGCCTGTAATCCCAGAATTGTGATGCTGAAGTACAAGGATTGTTGAGGGTTTTGGATCAGCTTGGGCTACAAAGTGAGCTCAAGGCCAGCCTGAAATGCATAGCAAGACCCTGTCTTAAAAAGACTGAAAAAGCCCCCCCCCCACAGAGATTTCTTACTTGTGTGAGTCAGAGGTCCATCTAGATTTTTGCACTGAACTTAAAATAAAACTTAATGTAATGAATTTGTCATATATGTTTGCTTTAAAAATTCGGCTCAACTTGCAATCCTACCAGAATTAAGAAAGAATAGTCCTGAACTAAGTGTCACCACCGAAGAATGACATTGAGATCCTTACCTCTTCTTGGCCTTATCATTGTGCCATTGGTTTGTGACTGGTTAATGAGATTTGGCAATTAAGATGAGTTTCAGAACTTTCCTTTGTCAAGTTGTAATACTGGGGGAAGTGAGATAGCTCTGTGGGTTAAGCGCCTTCTTAGGCAAGCATAGCGACCACGGTTTGATCCCTGGCATCATATGCTGTGCTAACCCTGCCCCCAGGCACACTGAGTGGGTGATCCAGTCCAGGCATAGTGACACACACCCATAATCCCAGGGCTGGAGAGGTTGAAAACAAAAAGATTGCTATGAGTTCAAGCTGCATAATGAGACCCTGTACCAAATATATAAAAACTTTGAAAAAATTCTAATAGTGAAAGTTTGGAGAGGAAGGTTGGTGTGAGTACTGGGTGTCCTCATGGTTTAGGTAGTCACAATAAATGTCCCCTTCTGTTCCCGTCCTGTGAGTGCTTAGAAGGGTAATTTGAAATCTGATGGTTGTCAGAGGTGAAGCAAAGGTGAGCTTAGTATAGTGGTATAGACCTTTGTTCAGTATATTGTTACAAAGGGATGATGTGATTACTTAACAAAGATGGGATGAGCAAATAATCACTTTTTTAGTTTAAGAAAGGCTTTTGTATTTTATCTTCAGGGACTTTATGTCTTATCCTCATTTTTCTTTTAGCTAAAATTATATAATTTTTTTCCAGCAAGTTTTCTCATGCTGGCTGTATTGTGTAAATAGTCATTTATAATTCTTTGTGTTTATGGCCAGAGAGATTCTAGACATACAGCTGCCTGTTTGCTTAAAATATCTCTGAATAATTAAAGGTAATTGATTGAAAGAATTGGTTATTTGTGCACACCATGAGAACATCTAGTCCAAACAGACATTTATTTTGAGATAGGAGAGGAACAAAAAACCTGTTCATCTAATAACACAAAAATAAACTGTCTTTTTCTGTGATATGAAAGAGAGGGACAGTTTCTGTACTGGGCATGCTAACTGAGATAGGTTGAGAGACAGAGCCACTTCTGTAGATGTAACTCAGATTATCAAAGGCAAAGTATTTACTTTCTTACTTAGTGCTGAAGGTTGGCTTCTCCTAAACATAAACCCTGAGATAGAATACATATGATATTTCTGAAGTGATTAACACCCGTGGGAGGCAGGAGCTCAAGCAGATGTGAGCAGATAGAGAAGGCCAAGGTGCAGTGTGACCCCCTGTTTGGAGGTCTTTGGCAAACCTAGGGGGCATGCTTGGGCTAGAATGCTTCTTCATTGTTCCTCCTTATTGGGTGCAGATGGGCATCATATATATCTCCACATGGATTATGGTATTGAGAGTAATTTTGTGGCTCTCTGTGGCTGACATATTCCTAACATCACTCCAAAGAGCTAGAGCAAGACTTTCCTTAAAAAGAGCTCTGAGTAAAGCTTAAAGGAATTCATTTTATTTGTTACACATTTTTATTTTTATTTTTATTATTTATTTATTTATTTATTTTTTATTTATTTTTATTTTATTTTATTTTTTTCCATTTATTTTTATTTTATTAAAATACAAATGTCAATCAGACAGTTTCAAAACACCTTAACCATACAAAGTCGATGAATTAATAGACAGCAAACTGTTTTCATAATGTTTTGGTATTGCACAAGGTGAATATATGATATTATATTTACAGGGTTTGTTTATTTTTTATTTTTTTACTTTTATTTTTTTTGACAGTTTATTTTATTTTATTTATTTATTTTTTTTATTTATTTTTATTTTATTGAAATACAAATGTCAATCAGACAGTTTGAAAGCACCATAGCCATACAGAGTCGATGAAACAATACATTGCAAACTGTTTTCATAACGTTTTGGTATTGTACAAGGTGCATACATGATATTATATTTACAGGTTTTTATACAGCTGAATTATATCAAAGATTGAATAATTATTTACCTAGTGGATGACCATAACACTAAAAGCCGACATAATATCCTGTCCAGCCACCATTAGTGCAGATCTTGCCTCTCATAGAATTATGTAGAAGCACAGCGTTATCTATCCCAACTGTACTGTCTATACACACACATGATGATTTTTTCTTTCCACAACCCTTCCTTTGTCTACACCTGTCAAAAGTGGGCACTCTGTTGACATTTAAACACCTTATGTGCTTGAACTCGACAACACAATCCAACACAGTCCAGCATTCTGCAACCATAGGGAGTTATTCAAAGAAATTGTCGACCATATCCATTTAGAGCTCAGCTTAATATTATGGGCTCACGATGTATACTTCATTTTTATACTTTTATACTTTTCTGCTGTATGGTTAAGACCTAGGTAGATCAAAACTTACATACCAACACATGAACTATATATTTCCTATGTGGTCATTGAAGTCTTCTCAGGGTTTATCTTGTAGTCCTGTGCATTATTCTGTAGTTCCTTTGTCTGTGTCATCCATGTGGATGAGTCACGGCCAATGCTTGACCAGATTGCTCTCTGTGAGAGTCTGAGAGAAAGTTTTCTCTTCATGTGACTCTCCCCAGGCACACTATAGAACTTCAATCTCTTTCCTCTGTGGCTCCACAATCTCCTTGCTCAGAAAATTTGGAGCTCACCTGAGTCTCATG
>PVKA01054752.1:0-10629 GCA_004027165.1 Ctenomys sociabilis
ACATATAATAGTTAAGATCGCAGAAATCCAACACAAAAATAATATACTGAAAGCTGCTAGAGAGAAGAAGGAGCTCACATTCAAAGGAAAACCCACCAGAATTACAGCCGACTTCTCTACACAAACAATGAAGGCAAGGAGAGCATGGAGCAGAGTTCTTCAAGTCCTACACGAAAACAAATTCCAGCCCAGACTACTACACCCTGAAAAACTCTCTTTCAAGATTGATGGAGAAGTGAAATACTTCCACGACAAAGAACAACTAAGGAATTTCATGATGACAAAGCCATCCCTCCACAGGCTGCTGAAAGAGGTTCTAGAGAGAGACCACAACGACCAGAACTCCAGGCAAGAGAATAGAAGGAACCCACTAAACAGGACAGTCAATTAAACATAGGTTACAAATGAGTAAACAATACCAGCTAAATATCATGACAAACATAAGTCAGCACATTTCAATTATAACCGTAAATGTAAACGGACTCCATTCTCTAACTAAGAGAAATAGATTGGCACAGTGGATTAGGAAACAAAATCCAACAATATGCTGTATACAAGAAACACACTTAACAAAAAAGGACATTCATAGGCTCAAAGTCAAAGGATGGGAAACAATACTGCATGCCCCAACACCTCAGAAAAAACAGGAGTAGCAATTCTGTTCTCTAACAGTCTTAACTTCAACCGAAGAATGATCAAACGACACAAAGAAGGCCACTATATATTGGTCAGGGGAAAAATTCAAGGGGAAGAAGTAACACTCATAAATATCTATGCACCAAACACAGGAGCACCCAACTATGTAAGACAAATCTTAAGGGACATGAAAAACTTAATGTCTAAGAACACAATCTTAACAGGAGATCTTAACACACCCTTATCTCAAAAAGATAGGTCAACCAGACAAAAAAATAGCAAGGAAGTAGCAGAACTGAAAAAGAGCTTGGAACAAATGGACCTGATGGACATATACAGAGAGTTCCAATGAACCACAGCTGAATCCACATTTTTTTCAGCTGCACACGGGTCATTTTCCAAAATAGACCACATACTAGTCCAGAGGTCATGTCTAAGTATATGCAAGAAAATAGAAATTATCCCATGCATACTATCCGACCACAATGCAATGAAATTGGAAATAAATGACAAAAGAAACCAGAAAGACCCGCTAAATTCGTGGAAACAAAACAGCACCCTACTCAGCAATCAATGGGTTGTTCAAGAAATTCACCAAGAAATTCAACAATATCTACAATTCAATGAAAATTCAAGTACAACTTATAGGAATTTATGGGATGCGATAAAAGCAGTTCTTAGAGGGAAAATAATAGCTATAAACTCACACATTAGGAAAATGGAAAGGGAACAAATTAGCCCTTTAATGTTGCACCTCCGACAACTAGAAAAAGAAGAGCAAACAAAACCCAGAGTGCAAAGACAGGAAGAAATCATAAAGATTAGAGCAGAAATTAACTCAATTGACATGAAAAAAATAGTTCAAAGAATCCACAAATCAAAAAGTTGGTTCTTTGAAAAACTAAATAAAGTTGATAAGCCTCTTGCCAACCTCATCAAAAAGAGGCAAAAGAAAATGCAAGTAGAAGCGATAAGGAATGAAAAGGGTGAAATCACCACAGACCCAGTGGAAATTCAAAAGATTATCAATAGTTACTTCGAGAATCTTTACGCTCAGAGAATAGAGGACACAGAAGAAATGGACAGATTCCTCGAAAGGTACAAATTACCAAAACTGAATCAAGAAGATATTACAACTCTCAATAAGCCGATAACTGCCAATGAAATACAAAATGTGATAAAAAGCCTACCGACAAAGAAAAGTCCAGGGCCTGATGGATTCATAGCTGAATTCTACAAGAAATTTATAGAAGATATAATTCCCACACTCAACAAACTCTTCCACGCATTTGAAAAGGAAAAAGTCCTCCCAAAATCATTTCTGGAGGCAAGTATAATACTCATTCCAAAACCTGGTAAAGACAGAACCAAAAAGGACAACTACAAGTCAATCTCCCTCATGAACACAGATGCAAAAATACTCAACAAAATCCCGGCAAATAGAACACAGCAAATCATCAAGAAGATCATACACCATGACCAGGTGGGATTCATCCCAGGGATGCAAGGATGGTTCAATATTTGAAAAACTTTTAAATGCAATACACTATATTAATAGAATGAAATCTAAAAACCACATGATCATCTCAACTGATGCAGAGAAAGCCTTTGACAAAGTCCAACACTCATTCATTTTCAAGGTCCTACAGAAAATTGGAATAGATGGACTCTATCTTAACTTGATAAACGCCAACTATGACAGCCCAAAAGCTCATATAATCCTAAATGGGGAAAAACTGAAATCTTTTACTCTTAAATCAGGTACAAGACAAGGATGTCCTCTATCAACCCTCTTATTCAATATAGTCTTGGAATCCTTAGCATCAGCCATTAGAAAAGAGGGAGAAATAAAGGGAATAAGAATAGGAAAAGAAGAAGTTACATTATCACTATTTGCAGATGACATGATGCTTTACTTGGAAGACCCCAAAAATTCCACCAAGAAACCACTAGAACTGATATTGAAATTCAGTAGCATAGCAGGATACAAAATCAACATGCAGAAGTAAATAGCATTCCTCTATACAGATAACAAACACACTGAAAGGGATACTATAGAAATAATACCTTTCACAATAGCACCACGGAAAATGAAGTACCTTGGGATTCACTTAACCAAGTAAGTCAAATATCTTTTCACAGAAAATGAAATACCTTGGGATTCACTTAACCAAGGAAGTCAAATATCTTTTCACGGAAAATTAAAACACCCTATGAAAAGAGATTATAGAGGATTTTAAATGGAAAGATATTCCATGCTCCTGGATAGGAAGAACCAACATCGTGAAGATGGCCTTACTCCCAAAATTGCTGTACAGATTTAGTACAATACGTAGGAAACTCCCACCAACATACCTCCCAGATATAGAGAAATCAATCCTAAAATTTATTTGGAACCACAAATGACCTAGAATAGCAAAGGCAATCTTGGCCAATCAAGACAAGGCAGGAGGTATCACAATTCCTGATTTGAAATTATACTACTAAGCCACTGTGGTAAAAATCAACATGGTATTAGCAACAAAATAGACCTCAGGATCAGTGGAATAGATTAGAAGATGCAGAGTCTTCTACGAAAACACTCAGCCATCTTATCTTTGACAAAGGGGCTACACAAGCTCACTGGAAGAAAGATAGCCTCTTTAACAAATGGTGCTGGAAATCATGGCTTTCTACACGCTGAAAACTAAAACTTGACCCAGCTCTATCACCATGCACTAAGTTAAAGTCAAAATGGTTTAAAGATCTAAACATTAAAACAGAAACACTCAATATCCTGGAAGGGAAAGTAGAAGGAACTCTTGAAGACATAGGGGTAGGTAAAGAGTTCATGAACAAACATATGTTGGCATGGGAAGCTCTTGAAAGAATCAACAAATGGTATCAACTCTTCTTAAAGAGCTTGTGCATGTCACAAGAAATTGTCAACAGAGTGAAAAGATAAGCCACAAACTTTGAAAAAATCCTAACTTATAAGCAATCAGACAGAGGACTACTGTCTAGAATTTATGAAGAACTATGATATAACAGGGCCCTCAAATTTAAAGATCCAATTAAGAAATGGGTTATCTGATGAATACACATTTCTCAGAGGATGAAATTAAAGAAGCAAAGAAATATATGAAAAAATGCTCCACGTCGCTAACCATTCATGAAATGCAAATAAAAACAACACTGAGATATCATCTCACTCCAGAAAGAATGGCTATCATAAGGAAATCAACCAACAACAAATGTTGGAGAGGTTGTGGGGAAAAGGGAGCGCTTCTCCACTGCTGGTGCGAATGTAGCCTGGTACAACCATTATGGAGGTCAGTGTGGAGACTCCTCAAAAGAGTAGGACTAGAAATCCCATTCAAGCCAGCTATCCCCCTACTAGGAATTTCCCCAAAGGATCTGGATATATTGTATCATAGATATATATGTGTACCTATGTTTATAGCAGCACAATGTGTGATAGCACAATCTTGGAAACCACCAAGATGTCCATCACACGAGGAATGGTTGTAAAAGATGTGGTATTTCTATATAATGGAGTATTACTCAGCTGTTAAGAATGATAAGCTAGAAGCATTTATACTGAAGTGGATGCCACTTGAACATATACTCATAAGTGAAATAAACCAGACACACATGTGTAAATATCGTATAGTCTCCCTAGTATAACAAGTGAAAAGCAGAAATACAAAGTAAAATACAATGTACAACAAGTAAAATAAATTGAGTCAGATAAGGCAAAGTGAATGGCATATGCTGCAGGATACTAATCAGATTTTCTTCTGGATGGTTAACTACCTAAGATCACAAGTCAGAGTTGGAGAAATAGAAGAGCCACAAGGCCAGCCAACATTTTGGCCCTAGCCTTTCAAGGTCTGTGAAGACTCAGGACATAGGAGAACCTGTACTGCAACATCATGAAACTCAGGTGAGCTCCAAATTTTCTGAACAAGGGGATTATGGAGCTACAGAGGAAAGAGATTGAAGTTCTAAAGTGTTCCTGGGGAGAGTCACATGAAGCGAAAACTTTCTCTCAGGCTTCCACAGAGAGCAATCTGGTCAAGCATTGGCCGTGACTCATCCACATGGATGACACAGACAAAGGATCTACAGAATATTGTACAGGACTACAAGATAAAATCTGAGAGGACTTCAATGACCACATAGGAAATAAAAGTTCTTGTGTTGGTATGTAAGTCTTGATATACTTAGGTCTTAACCATCCAGCAGAAAAGTATAAAAATTAAGTATACATCGTGAGCCCATAATATTAAGCTGAGCTGTAAATGGATATGGTCGACAATTTCTTTGAATAACTCACTATGGTTGTAGAATGCTGGACTGTGTTGGATTGTGGTGCTGAGGTCAAGCACCTAAGATAGTTGAATGTCAATGGAGTGCCCACTTTTGACACGTGTAGACAAAGGAAGAGTTGTAGAAAGAAAAAATCATGGTGTGTGTGTTTAGACAGTACAGTTGGGATAGATAACGCTGTGCTTCTACATAATGCTATGAGAGGCAAGATCTGCATTAATGGTTGTTCGACAGGGTACTATGTCAGCTTTTAGTTCTATGGTCATCCACTAGGTAAACAATTATTGAATTTTTGGTATAATTCAGGTATAAAAATAAGATAAGTAAGCAACTACACTCTTAATTCACTGATAATAGATATCTGCCTAAATAATATCTGTAAATGTAATATATTTGCACCTTGTACAATACCAAAACATTATGAAAATAGTTTGCAATGGATTAATTCATCGAATGTGTATCGTTAGGTTGTCTTGAAACTGTCTGATTGACATTTGTATTTTAATAAAATAAAAATAAATGAAAAAAATAAAAAAATAAACTACATTGAAAATGCTAATAGATCTCAACTAAAAGTTCTTTCTTCAAATGTCAAATATATGGTAGTCTTTAAAAAAGAAAATTGCACATAAAATTAATTGGCAATCAGCCGTTTATCTCTGAAACTAAGTTGATAGCTGCCAGATTGTGAGTAGTTTTTTCTTCCTCAGCAAGTGATTTTGTCATCAGACCTCATGCTATTTTGAAGGAGATCATATCTCTCAGTGTCATTGCTATTTTACAAAGCCCAAACCTACATTGTTAGGAGTGAAATTGCCTGCATTCCTGGTATTTAGGACAAGTCCACTGCTTCTCATAAGTTTAGCAGGATTCAATGAGAAATGTTTACAACTCATTGACTTGTTTCCAGAGTGACTTGATTTTTCATTTGAGATAATTCAGTTTATTCCCATCCTAGTGAAGGCCCCAATTGTTTCACATGTAACCATGAAGCCTTTTTTTTTTTTTTTTTTTTTTTTTTTTTTTTTTTTGGAAGAACCAGAAATTGAACTCAGACCTTTGTGCTTGCCAGGGAAGTGCTTATTCCACTAAGCCATCTACCCAACCATGAAGACTTGCCACTCTGCTATTAGATTAGACTTTCTTCCTGTTCTCTTATCTACTCTACCATTAAACTCTTCATGAATTTATTCATATGATGATTGCATAAATATATGCAAGGTAGGTGTTGTACATTCTGTATTCTCTGATCTCATCTTGTGTATATAGATACCCGTTTTTCTTCAGTCCCACCATTCTCTCCCAGAAAGCTTCAAGAGCTGTGCCAGATGCAATACACCTATTTCTTTTTTCCTAAGTAATTTTCATTACTTCAAATGCCATTGGAAATCCATCCTAAGTACAGCACACCTGAATGCTTTCTGCTCATTTAGTAAGCTGCCATAATGAATACATTTTTGAGTATGATTATTTTTACATACAAATGCTTCATTTATGCTTCAATATTTTTGTATTTCTCACCATTTATCATGTCATCTGTTGCAAATAATTTCCAGCATTGAATTGTAGTCCTGGCATTCCAATCAATAGTTTTTGCACTCCTGCTGAGATCCTCACTACCCTTTTAGATCTGTTTCTAACATTGAACCATTATATTTCTTGCAAACCAATTTTGTACTACTGGTACCAGTTAAATATGTACTTACATTGCTGTTTCTTTCATCATCTGAATGAGGCCTGTAGGTTCTATCTTCATCAGCCACTTTTCTCTATTTCACTATCACAGAAACTTTGATTACCATTACCAATATCAAAGTCACCATCATTCATGCATACATAAACTGATAATTCACTTTCAACCTCTTCTAAACCTTTAAAATATTGTTTTGCATGGGCAACTATCAGAAAAAATGAATACAAAAAATCTTTACAAAACAACCCTAAACACACAGAAATTTTGCAATAAGAAGTATATTGGTAAAACTCACAAATTGGTGTTTTCCACATCCAGTGTATACTGTGTAATTCCGTAATTCATAGGCCAAGTAGTTGAGGGGACAGAATGGTTTTTACTTTCTCCCAGTTCAGCTATGAATCATAGTCACATTGCATTTATGTTAAAATACATGTTGACAGAACAGAAGATTGGTGTGGGTGTATGTTACACTACACCCTGAGATACTTAGGTAATCATAGTGAAAACCTGTATGATGGAGCATTATGCAGGTAAAAGTCTATTTACCATGCTTTTTTAACACATGCACTTGTCTTGCAATGTGTCATGCCAAGTGTGTGAACACAGAGTGCTTCTTCTGCCCAATCTACAGCTATTGAGACGCACACCTCAGTTCTAATATGCTAAAGTAGAAATTCAGTGAAAAAGAATTCGATGGACCATTGTAAGCCAGTAATCTGCCTCAAGAGTTAAAATGTAGTTCCCTTGTTTTCTCCAAATTTACAGAGAAAAAATAAGATGGGAAATCAAGGAAATTTTCCAGATTAAAGAATGAGGCAACTCAAGGCTATATATGAAACTAGTTTAAATTATTAGGTTTTGCACCACAACTGACTTATACTAAAGATGTATTGATTATTTAATAATATATAATGTTCAATTTTTCTGATTTTGATAACTATTATATCTATGAAAGATAATGTATTTGTTCTGGAAATAAACAGGAAAATGTTTAGAAGTAAAGAGGCATTATGTCTGAAATTTACTGCCTGAATATTATACACACCTACATCTTTTCTCTTATACACATGTATTCTTACACACACACACACACACACACACACACACACACATAAATATATGAAAATATTCATTCAAAGATGATGTGATCAATTTAATTTTGGTATAAATGCTTCAAACTTATCATTCTCAATAGCTGAGAAATACTCCATTATATAGAAATACCACATCTTTTTCAACCAGTCCTCATGAGATGGACATCTTGGTTGTTTCCAAGATTTTTCTATCACACATTGCACTGCTATAAACATAGGTACACATATATCACTATGAAACAATGTTTTCAGATCCTTTGGGAAAATTCCCAGTAGGGGGATAGCTGGCTTGAATGGGATTTCTAGTCCTACTATTTTTAGGAGTCTCCACACTGACCTCCAAAATGGTTGTACCAGTCTACATTCCCACCAGCAGTGGAGAAGTATTCCCTTTTCCCCACAACCTCTCCAACATTTGTTGTTGGTTGATTTCCTTATGATAGCCATTCTTTCTGGAGTGAGATGGTATCTCAGTGTTGTTTTCATTTGCATTTCACGAATGGCTAGCGATGTGGAGCATTTTTTCATATATTTATTCGCTTCTTTAATTTTGTCCTCTGAGACGTGTGTATTCATCTCAGATAACCCATTTCTGAATTGGGTCCTTAAATTTGAAAGACCTGTTATGTCATAGTTCTTTATATATTCTAGAGAGTAGTCCTCTGTCTGATTTAGTTAGGATTTTTTCAAAATCTGTGGGTTGTCTTTTCACTCTGTTGACAGTTTCTTTTGACATGCAGAAGCTCCTTAAGAAGAGTTGATCCCAGTTGTTGATTCTTTCAAGAGCTTCCTATGCGAATATATGTTTGTTCATGAACCGTTTACCTACCCCTATGTCTTCAAGAGTGCCTCCTAGTTTCTCTTTCAGGACATTGAGTGTTTCTGTTTTAACGTTTAAATCTTTAATCCATTTTAATTTTAACAGTGCATGGTGATAGAGCTGGGTCAAGTTTTAGTTTTCCGCATGTAGAAAGCCATGTTTTCCAGCACCATTTGTTAAAGAGGCTGTCTTTCTTCCAGTGAGCTTGTGTTGCCCCTTTGTCGAAAATAAGATGGTTGAATGTTTTCCTAGATGCCTCTGCGTCTTCTAATCTATTGCACTGATCCTCAGGTCTATTTTGTTGCCAATACCATGTTGATTTTATTCAGTGGCTTTGTAGTATAATTTTAAATCAGGAATTGTGATGCCTCCTGCCTTTTCTTTATTGGCCAAGATTGACTTTGCTATGCTAGGTCGTTTGTGGTCCCAAATAAATTGTAGAATTGATTTCTCTATATCTGGTAGGTATGTTGGTGGCGCTTTGATAGGGATTGCATTAAGTCTGTACAGCCATTTTGGGAGCATGCCATCTTCACCATGTTGGTTCTTCCTTACCAGGAGCATGGAATATCTTTCCATTTTCTGAACTCCTCTATAATCTCTTTTCTTAGGGAGTTGTAATTTTCCTTGAAAAGATCTTTGACTTCCTTGGTTAAGTGAATCCTAAGGTATTTCATTTTCCTTGGTGCTATTGTAAAAGTTATTGTTTCTATTGTTTTTTTTTTCAGTGTGCTTATTATCTGTGTAGAGGACTGCTATTGACTTTTGCGTATTGAAGTGGATGCCACTAGAACATATACTCATAGTAAAATAAAGCGGACACACATGTGTACATATCATATAGGCTCCATAGTATAACAAACGAAAAGCAGAAATACAAAAGGAAACGTACAACAAGTAAAATCAATTGAGTCAGATAAGGCAAAGTGAATGGCATATGCTGCAGGATACTAATCAGCTTTTATTGTGGATGGTTACAAACCTTAGTTCACAAGTCAGAGTTGGAGAAATACAAGAGCCACAATGCAAGCCAACATTTTGGCTCTAGCCCTTCAAGGTCAGTGAAGACTCAGGACATAGGAGAACCTGTACTGCAACATCATGAAACTCAATTGAACTCCAAATTTTGTGAACAAGGAGATTATTGGAGCCACAAAGGAAAGAGATGGAAGTTCTATAGTGTGCCTGGTGAGAGTCACATGCAAAGAAAACGTTCTGTCAGGCTCTCACGGAGAGCAAACTGGTCAAACATTAGCCATGACTCATCCACATGGATGACACAGAAAAAATTTCTAAAGAATAAGGTACAGGACTATAAGAAAAACCCTGAGAGGACTTCGCTGACCACATAAGAAATATAAAGTTCATGTGATGGTATATAGGTCTTGCTCTATCTAGGTCTTAACCATGCAGCAGAAAAGTATAAAAATGAAGTATACATCGAGGGGCCATAATATTAAGCTGAGCTGTAAATGGCTGTGGTCAACAACTTCTATGAATAACTCACTATTGTTGTGGAATGCTGGACTGTGATGGATTGTGGTGTCGAGTTCAAGCACCTAAATTAGTTGAATGACAATGGAGTGCCCACGTTTGACAGGTGTAGACAAAGAAAGTGGTATAGAAAGAAAAAATCATTATGTGTGTGTATAGACAGTACAGTTGGGATAGATAACGCTGTGCTTCTACATAATCCTACGAGAGAAAAGATCTGCACTAATGGTGGTTGGACAGGATATTATTTTGGCTTCTAGTACTATGGTCATCCACTAGGAAAATAATTATTGAATTTTTGATATAATTCAGGTATAAAAAATAAGGTAAGTAAGCAGCTACACTCTTAATTCACTGATAAGAGATATCTGCTCAAATAATATCTGTAAATATAATATTATATATGCACCTTGTACAATACCAAAACATTATGAAAACAGTTTGCAATGTATTAATTTAACGAATCTGTCTTAAGTTGTCTTGACACTGTCTGATTCATATTTGTACTTCAATAAAATAAAAAATAAATTAAAATTTTAATTTTGTTAATATAAATCCCAAGAGTATTTGAAGTTAAC
>PVKA01054753.1:0-10623 GCA_004027165.1 Ctenomys sociabilis
ATGAACAAACATATATTCGCACGGGAAGCTCTTGAAAGAATCAACAAATGGGATCAACTTTTCCTAAAGAGCTTCTGCATGTCAAAAGAAATTGTCAACAGAGTGAAAAGACAACCCACAAACTTTGAAAAAATCCTAACTAATAAGCAATCAGACAGAGGTCTACTGTCTAGAATTTATAAAGAACTAAGATATATCAGGGCCCTCAAATTTAAAGACCCAATTCAGAAATGGGCATCTGAAATTAATACACACTTCTCAGAGGATGAAATTAAAGAAGTGAATAAATGTATGAGAAAAATGCTCCACATCACTAGCCATCTATGAAATGCAAATAAAAGCAACACTGAGATACCATCTCACTCCAGAAAGAATGGCTGTCATAAAGAAATCAGCCAATAAGAAATGTTGGAGAGGTTGTGGGAAAGAGGGAACACTTCTCCATTGCTGGTGGGAATGTAGACTGATACAACCATTGTGGAAGTCAGTGTGGAGACTCCTCAAAAGAGTAGGACTAGAAATCCCATTCAAGCTGGCTATCCCCCTGCTGGGAATTTTCCCAGAGGAACTGAAAACATTGTATCATAGTGATATATGTGTACCTATGTTTATAGCAGTGCAATGTGTGATAGCAAAATCTTGGAAACAAACAAGATGTCCATCACATGAGGAATGGTTGAAAACAATGTGGTATTTCTACATAATGGAGTATTACTCAGCTATTAAGAGTGATGAGCTTAAAGCATTTATACTGAAGTGGATGCCACTTGAACATATACTCATAAGTGAAATAAATCAGACACGCATGTGTAAATATCATATAGTCTCCCTAGTATTAGAAGCAAAAAGCAGAAATACAAATGGAAATGTGCAACAACAACTAAAAACTATTGAGTCAGATAAGGCAAAGTGAATGCCATATGCTGCAAAAAGAATGGCTATCATAAAGAAATCAGCGAACAAGAAATGTTGAAGAGCTTTTCTTCTAGATGGTTAACATCCTAGGTTCACAGATCAAAATTGGAGAAATAGAAGAGCCACAAGGCCAGCCAACATTTTGGCCCTAGCTTTTCAAGCTCAGTGAAAACTCAGGACATAGGAGAACCTGTAGTGCAACATCATGAAACTCAGTTGAGCTCCAAATTTTCTGAAAAAGGAGATTATGGAGCCACAGAGGAAAGAGATTGAGGTTCTATAGTGTGCCTGGGGAGAGTCACATGAAGAGAAAACTTTCTCTCAAGCTCTCACAGAGAACAAACTGGTCAAGCATTGGCCGTGACTCATCCACATGGATGACACAGACAAAGGATCTACAGAATAAGGTACAGGATTACAAGATAAACCCTGAGGGGACTTCACTGACCTCATAAGAAACAAAAAGTGCATGTGATGGTATTTGTCTTGCTCTATCTAGGTCTTAACCATCCAGCAGAAAAGTATAAAAATGAAGTATACACCTCAGGGCCATAATAATAAGTTGAGCTGTAAATGGCTGTGGTCAACAACTTCTTCGGATAACTCACTATTGTTGTGGAATGATGGACTGTGTTGGATTGTGTCATCGAGTTCAGGCACCTAGATTAGTTCAATGACAATGGAGTGCCCATCTCTGATAGGTGTAGACAAAGGAAGGGGTATAGAAAGGAAGAATCATGGTGTGTGTGTATGGACAGTACAGTTAGGATAGATAACACCATGCTTCTACACAATCCTATGAGAGGCAAGATTTGCACTAATGGTGGTTGGACAGGATATTATGTCCGCTTCTAGTACTATGGACAACCACTAGGAAAATAACAAGGTAGAAAAGTATTAATTATTGAATCTTTGATGTAATTCAGGTATAAAAATTAAGATACGTAAACAGCTACACTCTTAATTTACTGATAAGAGACATATGCTATAATAATGTCTGTAAGTATAATATCATGTATGCACCTTCTACGATACCAAAACATTATGAAACAGTTTGCAGTGTATTAATTTATCAAATCCATCTTGTCAAGGTATCTTAAAACTGTCTCATTGATATTTGTACTTCAATAAAATAAAAAAAGATCCAACATATAGGTAAGTTAAACAAGATTTCAGTTTATTTCTCATATGACAATCAACACACAGGCCACGCAGAGCTGATACAGTGCTTTTACTGTGCTGACACATATGCTTCTATCCTTTTATTCTGCTTCTTTTCTTCTAAGGACCTCAAGTGATTGCCCACCATGTCTCTGTTCTGGCTGGTGGGAAGAGAGAAAGGCAAGAGGCAACCAGATTCTGTTCCTAAGAAAACATGATGCCTGACACACTGGAAAAATACAAAAATGTTGAATGAAAGGATGGACGAAAGCATCCAGCAGAGAAATTCTGTAATAAAAGACACTTAATTACCAGATGGAGGCTGTTAATGTTTTCTCATTAACCTGAGACTTGCAGAGAGAGGAGTATGATGCTTTGCAAACTAATGGGAAATATGTGATTGTTGCCTATATTCATTTACCTTTGGAGGACTGATTCAAGTGAAGGCCTATGCCTTTCATTCTCAATAAGCATATATTTTTCACTCACCTGTTAAACCCCTTCATATACACTGATGTCCAGCTCATTTCTTCTAATCTTAAGAGTTGAAATCAGATAACTGATGGTTAACTGGAACTATAGTAATGAAATCCCTGAAAAGTATTAAGAGGGGCCCCTGTTGCCACCACCAACCATGCTGGATCCATGAGAGAATAGCTTCCTCACATCCCCCCTTTATGCTGTGAAGTGGTCCTCATCCTTGGACTGATGCCAACAACCTGTTAAAACATAGTGGATTGCTAGGGAGGTCTAGGTATGCAAAGACATGCTTCACCCGAGGACACTAAGAAGATTATCTGAAATTAACATTGAAGTGGCATCCAGCTAAACATCCTGAGAATAAAGAAGAGCAGATATTCAAACAACTAGCTAAGGTGTATGAGGCATTATCAGATGATAAAAACAAGGCATGTATGACAAATATGGGCGAGAATGATGAAATCCTCATATGAGGGTTAATGGGAACATTTTTGAAGATATCTGGCAAGCTCAATTTTTAGTATAACTGTACCTATTTAAGCACCTCATTGGTGCTCCCCTTTGTTATAGGTAAAATAAAGTGTTTTGACACTTTATTTTAATTTGGCTTCATATTCTGTACCCTAGATGATATCTTCAGAGAATTTTTGGTGGAAAATACCTGTTATCATTCAATTTCTTAAAAGATCCATTTATAAATTCTTTTGAGCACTGAAGCAGTCTGGGAGGAAGCAGAAGCCACACCGTAGGCTTTTATATGCTGTTGGGGAGTTTCCATCTTTTGGAAATGGATTTTCTTTACTTGATACAGGATTTACTTCATTTGGTTTATTTAATTTTTGTCCACATTGTTTGGTGGCAGTAGCATAAGCAATTTCAAATCTTTATCAGTTTCCACTTAAATTTGTAGACAAATCACCACAGATAATTGTTCAGACTGGTCAAGAAAGAGTAGAAGTTTAATAAGATGAACAGTTAAAGCCCTTAATGAAGAATAGTAAGGAGTAGCTTCTACATTTGACAACAAGTAATTCAATGCATGTGTTTAACGGAGATTTTAAAATTATAGCAAACATCATTTGAGGATTAATAGGAACATTTTTGAAGATATCTGACAAACTCAACTTTTAATATAACTGTACCCTATTTAAACATCTAATTGGTGCTCCTCTTTGTCATAGACTTTTGAGTATTGTTAGGACCATACAGTAGGAACACTTTTTATCTTTAAAATTGTAATATCTGTATGCACTTTGCTTTTTTTTTTTTCAGAACCAGGGATTGAACTCAGACACTTGCACTCACCAGGGAAGTGCTTATTCTACTGAGCCATCTCCCCAGCCCCTGCACTTTGCTTTTTTATTCAACATCAGAAATGAGCCATGACTCTCTGAGTAATACTTAGACAAGGCAAGAGTTTAATAACAGCATAGATCTGCTTTCCATTGTGTTTGAAACATGAGCCAGGTAGTGTCAGCTAACTTTGCCAAGATGAGGCCTCCACTACAATAATTTTCATTTTGTCAGTATTTAGTAATAAAAAACATTAATTCATTAATGCTAACATATTAATTTAATATAAACTTGAGGTTGTTTTCTTGTTATGCATGGATGCCAATAATTACAAGTTTTTACAATACTTTAAATAACTATTAGGGCCAGTGAGATAGCTCGGTAGACTAAGCACCTGCTTTGGTAAGCAGAGGGACCAGGATTCAATCCCCGGTCCCACATGCCATGCTGACCCCACCTCTGGGGTGTGTTAAGCCAGTGATTGAGGCCCAGCATGGTAGCTGGGGAGGCTAAAAACGGGAGGATCACTAGGAGTCCGAGCTGCATAGTGAGACCTTGTATCAAATACATAAAAATAAATAAATAAATAAATATATTAATAAATAAATATTATTTAGCTTAGTTTTATAAAAGCTGGTAAACAAGGTTGATTGGTACAACCACTATGGAAATCAGTGTGTAGATTCCTTAAAAAACTATGGGATTGAAAGTCCCATTCAAGCTAGCTATTCCCCTCCTAGGTATTTTTCCAGAAGTACTGAAAACCTCATACCACAGCACATCCAGGCTTATAGCAGCACAGTTTGTCATAGCTAAATCCTGGAAACAACCCAGATGCCCATCAACTGAAGAGTGGATAAAGAAGATGTGGTATTTTTACACAATGGAGTATTGTTCAGCTATAAAACAAGATAAATTTGAGTCTTTTGTTGGTAAATGGATGCAACTAGAGGACATAACTCTTTAGTGAAATAAATCAGACCTGCATGTGCAAACTCATATTGTCTCCTTAGTGTAAGAACCTGAAAGAGAAAATGGAATCTGAAGGGTACAGTAGAAAATGGGGAAAGAGAATGAACTTATTCAAAAGGAAAGTTACCTAATTGAGGAGGACAGGAGAGGGAGTGGGGGAAAAGATTTATCTATGTATGTAAGCAGGATGGTTTGGACAACTGTACTATGCATTTCTGATGGCTTATGGAAAGGAGCAGGTAATAATTTGTTTTGTCTCCTTTTTTCAATTATTTGTATTTTTTCCACTTCTTAATTTCTTATACATTTCTTTTTTTTCTTCAATTTTGTATGCATATATTTGGTAATATGAATAACTGGTTGGATGACAACACTGTATTATACACATACTTTGAAATTCATAGTACTTTTTATTCTGTATTACTTGTAATTTTTTCTATTTTAACTCTAATTGACTCTTTTATATTTGTATTCTCTTTAAAAAATAAAAATGAATGCGAATGTGTTTGGTGCATTCTTACTGCAGTGGGATCTGCAGTCTCCTTGTGTCTGTGCATGGTTTTGTGCCTAGGTTTCTCATGATGTCTTTTCAGTAACTTTTCATTTTATAACTAAGGTAGGTGGTGAACATAAGTTGTATAGAGAGCACAAGAAGAGTTGTTTACCTATAAATAATTATTTAGAATGTTTTGAACATTTTAGAATGAAATCTCTGTAGGGGAGGGAAGAAACCATTTACGTTTTCATTCTTAAGATTATGTTGTGGGGCTGGGGAGATAGCTCAGTGGAATAAGTGCTTCCCTGGCAAGCACAAGGGCCTGAGTTCAATCCCTAGTTCTTCCAAAATAAATAAATAAATTCTAAAAAAAAAAGGGATTATGTTGTAATTTTCCTGAATATAGTCAATGTAAGATCATCTAAGGACAGTATGCCTGGTAAAAGTCATAGAATGATCAAGCCATGAGGAAAAAATAAAAGCATTTCTTTTGTTTCTTTGATCTCTAGAAAAACAAACAGTTGTAAGGTGAGTTGTTACTCTCCTTGCTTGTAACATGAGACTTGTGTAATGTCTATTTAATTTAAAGCTGTATCCCTGCATGAATCTGTAGGTGATGAAAATAAAAGTACTGCCACTCCAAAGGAAGACTTTGTTTTAAATTCAGTCCGCTGACTTTTCTAAAAAATTGTGTGAATATTTGTGTGAATATTCTGTAATGGCTTCTGATGTACTCCTTATTGATAGGCCAGTACAAATCCTTTAAGTATTCATCAGAGGTCACTTGAGCAGGTGGAAAGATAAATCAACACAAATGAGAAGAAATATTCTTCCTGCTAAATTATTAGTAATCATTATCTTACACACTATGATTCCACTAAAAGAGTTCAGCGAGGGGGGGGGTGATGCAGAAGGGCTGGAAAGAGTATCTGGCATATTAATAGTAGTAATGTATCCTTTTGCTGAGGGCATAAGGCATAATTCATTACATATTGTATGACTTCCTGTCATGCCACATAGGAAGCCACTTGAAAGTTGTATTATTCATACTATGAATGACATAAAACTTTAGCTTTCATGTAGCCATCAATTTAAGAAATCTTTTCATAGAATAACTTTTAAAACTAATCTTAAGGACTAAAGACAATCACCAATTTTTAAAGCAAAAATTTTTATTTTACTGTAAGTCATAGACCTTCCTCTTTTTTAAAATTAATTTTACTGAGAAACAAATAGTATGAGACAGTTTCAAAACCAATTAGTAAGACAGTTTCAATAATTAATACATTGAATATTGTTGTCTTCATAGTGGTTCTTCATAGTACAAGATGAAGAAATGATATCTTGTCCAAACACTATTAATACAATCTTCCTTCTCACTGAAGAAAAAGTAGCTGTGTATCTATCCTAACAATTTTATATATACAGATGCAAAATGGTCCTTCATTTGTATCCCCTTTTTTGTTTAGTTTTGTCACAGATGGGTATTTCATTGCCATTTAAATATTGTGGGTGTGTGAATTCAGCCAAATTAACCAATATAGTCTACTAGTCTATAATAGTAGTGGGTAGACCTTCCTCTTGGATGCCACTTTAGCTAAGGGCAATTCATTGCTCCAGTTACTCGGTGTTGTCTCTTGTTTTTCCCACACTCCCAGGATCCAGGAACCCCCCAAGTACTCCTTTTAATCTCTCAGTCCAGTAAGAACTAATCACTTCCTAACTCTTCATTGTACCAACAACACAAAATTGTAATTCCTTTAACATCTAAAGTATATCCTAATTTGAGTTCATCTTATTTTTCATTATTATCCCTTACTGTATCCCTGAAACAGACCTGATCCTTAAAGTAAGTCAAAAACATTCATTCCATTTTTTGTTGTTGTTCATACCATTTCAAGTCTAAAATGTTGAAATACTACCCCTTCCTTCTTCAGTTCAATTATCACTCTGTAGTTAACCGATTACAAGCCCATCAGGAAGAGCCCCTTCTACCTCATAGTTCCTTCCACTACTTCCTACAGTGACAATGACATGCTATTGTTAAAATATATTATTTTTAAGATCTTACTATGCCCCAGTCCATTGGGTGAGCAGGCACTTACAATCCTCACTATGAAGGTTTCTACAAGATTAGTAACTCATTTATAACCACACAGATAGTGGGGTGGTATTCAAACTCACGTCCTCCAACTCTGCACACAGGCTCTTTCAGTTTGTAACTCTGTCTCTCCATCTGCACTGTAAACCCCCTAAAATATAAGCTTCCAAAAATATCTTTGCAGCTCTGTAGGCCAACAAGGTCTAGTACTGTTTTTGTTTATAACAGTTGTCCAGGCTCTTTTAAGGAATAAATAGAACAGAAAATGTGAAATCTAATGACTCTAATAAGATAGCTTTCTTACACTACATTTTTCCTACCAGCAAGCTTCCCAGCTCATTGATACAGATCACAAGCTTCATACAACCCATGAAGGAGAAGCCATGACTGTCACAGAGCTCTGAGGCTCTATTGCCTGAACCGTGGTGAAGAGTGAAGCTATGGAAGTACCACAAACACTCAAGAGTCAACTAAAAATATGGCCAGAATTTAAGCAATTTTCTACATGCCCATGACAGTTTGGTTTAAATTATAAGCATCCTAGCCCTGCAACCATTACTACCCTAGTATTTATTGTGCAATAACAATTGCTGGATGCAATTCAGAATGTTGAATTGAGCATCATCTTTACCCAGGAGGTGTGTAATTTACACTCTGCAGGCCTTCAGAAGCTTAAGGGAAGAAGAAGGCAATGGCCTCCTCCCCTCTCTCCCCCTGAATGCATCCAATAAACAGTGCAGTCTTCCCTGAGTGAATCAAAGCCCCCTGGACTCTGAAGTAGGCACTCCGTGCAGATGCGTTAACACCTCTCAGAATAATGATGCCATTTAGCTGCTGGAGTAGTCACTTGCAGTACGGAACACAAGTTAGTACAGTTTCTAAAGGTGATTAATGTTCTGACATTTTATGACATAAAATCAGAGAAGTAACCAAAGTTGGTCCTAGAAAAAATTTTTAGAAAGAGCTGGAAATATAGCACGTACCTCTGTTGGTAGCATCACGCTTTGCTCTCTGAAATGGGCCCTCTTTACTCCACTGAACTCCATCCCACTTTTGATCTCAGGTAACTTCTGCTCAACATTTAACTGGCAACAGACCAATTCATTCATTACATTCTGAAGTTATTTTTATGAGCCCATGCTTAGGCTGCGCAGCCAGCTCAGAGATTGCCACAAGAAAATTAACTGCACCTCCCACAGTTACCCAGTTGAGCACATCCTTACTGCTTTGCCTGCAGTCAGAGGCTGGGGGTGGGGGGCTCAGTCTGAGCAGGGAGGTCCAGTCTGAGTGCAGGTGCATACTGTGAAATCCTCCACTTGAGGGCTCCAAGACATGATTCCATAACTCCCGCTGCTTCGTAATCAGGTGGCGGCCCAAAGCTTGGCTTCAGAAGAAGATACGAAGAAACAAAATCAAGTAAGTTTCCTTGAATTGGCTTCATCAGTGTCTCTCCTAATGAATATATTAAGAGAAATACAGATTTTGCTGATTAGAGAAAACAAAGGCTATCATCTCGGAGTATTGCTCATGTTGGCAGGAAAATGCTTCCTCTGAAACCTTGCCAAATACCTGATTTGACTTGGTCCCAAACTTCAGCTCTACAGATAATTGTGATTTTATGGTTCTATCTTTCCTGATAATTTGTCTATGGTATGTAACTGCTGAAGAACTCAGTGGTCATATTTTTTGACATAGTAAAAAGAAAAACAGGAGAAAGTGGAATTTTCCAACCTTTGTGAGTAGTTTGGGATCTATTGTTACCTCTCAGAAAAAAACAAAAAAGAAAGAAACCCATGAAAAAATATCTCCCTGAATTAGTAAAATGCAGTTTCAATTTAAAAATTAGCTTTCTTCACTCTCAGATTACCCCAACTGTAGAACAGCTTCAGCTGAAAGCCCAAAGTCTGGCACTTGAATAATGGGGGACAAATGCCATAGCTAGGGACTGCTCAAATGTATCCAACCAGCCAACTTACTCTTCAGATTTTTCCTTCTTGCTCTCCCTATTTTCCTTGCCTACAACCAGGACCTACTATTTGTAACTCAGACAATCTAGTTACTGAAATTAAAAGTCAGCACCCAGATTCTAGTGAATTATAGTCATTGCTTAAAAAGCCAGAGAAGTAAAGATGCTCCAAATATTATAGATGTTCTAAAGGACCCAAATATGGTTACATTTCATGTCGCCTGATTGTAGACTCATTCCAAAGAGAAAAAGACAAATTTCACATTGGGACTTGGTGTCTTTGACATCACACACAATTAAGCAGACGTGTGCATCCCAACAAGATGATTCCTTGGACTAAGAAAATAGCTCTTGTGGGTCTCCTCCATTTTTTCCAGTCCACAAACTTCAAGGTTTGAACATCATATTTTTAGTTAAGACAGTGATCTACAGGGAAAACTGATAAACACAAAAGCTGTTGGCCGAGGATACCAGCGATAAACACTGTGCTTACAAATAGGAGGAATGAGGCAAAGTAGGCTGGCTTGTCTCTCACTGCCTTTCAAAGGATAATAACCTCTATTAAAGCGACTGAATGAAACGTGTGCACTGTGATTATCAGTGGCCATATCTGGGGAAGACCTTTAAAAAAATACCTACTTTTGCAAGATTCAGCAGTTAACTGGCTACTGGAAAGTTACATGTATGGATTTTTCCCCTGTACAATAGTATTATTGAAAACTAAAAATGATATGGTCAAGCACTGGCCGTGACTCATCCACATGGATGACACAGACAAAGGAACTACAGAATAATGTACAGGACTACAAGATAAACCCTGAGAAGACTTCAGTGACCACATAGGAAATATAAAGTTCATGTCTTGGTATATAAGTTTTGATCTACCTAGGTCTTAACCATCCAGCAGAAAAGTATAAAAGTATAAAAATGAAGTATACATCGTGAGCCCATAATATCAAGCTGAGCTGTAAATGGATATGGTCGACAATTTCTTTGAATAACTCCCTATGGTTGCAGAATGCTGGACTGTGTTGGATTGGGGTGTCGAGTTCAAGCACCTAAGGTAGTTGAATGTCAATGGAGTGCCCACTTTTGACAGGTGTAGACAAAGGAAGGGTTGTAGAAAGAAAAAATCAGGATGTGTGTGTATAGACAGTACAGTTGGGATAGATAACGCTGTGCTTCTACATAATTCTATGATAGGCAAGATCTGCACTAATGGTGGTTGGACAGGATATT
>PVKA01054754.1:0-10623 GCA_004027165.1 Ctenomys sociabilis
TAGATTTACCAGCAGCTTCTCGCATCCACTTATTAGGGGGGGAAAAACCAGTTTTAATCCCTACTGGAATCTATGGACCACCACCAGAAGGAACTGTGGGATTAATTATTGGAAAATTGAGCTTGATTCCTAAAGGCCTTACTATAATTCCAACAGTTGTAGATGGCAATTGTAATAAAGAAATATCAGTTGCTGTATGTTCTGCTGATATTTGGGTAATTGAGCCTGGTGATCTGATCGCTCAGATTTTGCTATTGCCCACAGTTCAGTCATATCCTGCACTCTACCCCTTTCGTGAACCTAATAGAGATAAGCCTTTACAGAAGGAAATTCATGTTTCCCAAATTATTTCTAGTCATAAACCTACTTGTACTGTTAAATTAAATGGGAAACCTTTTACTGGACTGATGGATACAGGAGCTGATGTCACCATTATCAATATCAATCCTGGCCATCTGCTTGGCCAACTAGACCTGCCTCCACAGCTCTGATAGGTTTAGGATCTCCTCAACCCATTTCACAGAGTGTGCTGCCTCTTTCACACATTGACCCTGATGGACAGGAAGATATTATAGTACCATTTATTGCACCCATTCCAATCAACCTATGGTGCATAGACCTCATCAAAGAATGGGACACTCTCTTACTTACTTCGGAGCTTCAGAGTTGTGTCTTACCAAATGGCAAGATGATGGCTAAGATGGAATATCAAGAAAGCAAGGGCTTAGTTAGCAACTTGCAGTGCTGTACTCTTACAATTCTCCTTTTAATTGAACAAAAGGATATAAAATTGAATTTATAATGAAGGCCATTAATACTCTGCAGGAAAAGTTAAGGATTTCATCAACATTGGTAAGAGAACAACTGCAATTGAGTCATCTCAAACCTACTTTATTGCAACTGTTTTTAGAATTTCTAGGAGCTGTATTAAGTAGAAGTGCTGCATTCTTTCTTCGTCTTATTAGATCGTGCTCTAATCTCCTAGATTTGTTGTCATTGGGTAATTATAATACAGGTATTACTGTAAATCCGATTTTCACTTTTGATAAAACAAGACAACCCCATAAATTTGTTTCTCAAAATTCTAAACCTTCTCAAAAACAATGCAAAATGATCAGAGCACAAGCTAGACAAATCATTTCATGTTCTGCTTGTCAGCTCTTTCCTAGGCCTATTCTTAAACATAGCTACAATCCCAAGGCTCTTAGAACCAATTGGTCATGGCAAATGATTATTACTCATGTATCCTCTCTTAACATATGTAAATATATTCATGGTTTTATAGATATGTGCTCACATATGCCCCATGTTATCTGTCGTACAGGTAAACAAAAGCAACGTGTTGTGCAATGCTGCATATCAGACTTCCCTAATTTAATGTTACAAACATTAAAAACTGATATTGGTTCTGCTTACATTAATAAAAATGTTAAGAGTTTTTTTGATAACTGGAAGATAACACGTGTTACGGGGATGCCCTATAATCCCCAAGGTCAAATAATACTTGAACACTTACGTCTTAAACTAAAAAATCAAGTAGTCAAACAAAAAGAGAGGCAAACGCACAATCAAAACTTTGCTACATATATTTTAACTTTTCTGAATATGGCTAGGTACGACCTCCAAACAGGTGTTTGGAATGGTCTGGCATCACTTTTAAATTGGGGCCGAGGTTATGCTTATATTTCCACAGAAAATCACTGGATATTATGATCACCAGGGCTGTTCCATGGCCAGAGTCCGACCCATCTGCACAACACATCGAGCTCTCTCCTGAGACCTCAAGCAATGAACCTGAGAGCATATCTTCCACCTTCTTGGGAAGGCCTGCAGCAGACTGTTCCTGAGGCTTGCCACCCAGTTAACTGCCAGAATTTTGTTCAATCGCCTGATAATATTCTCTTTACAATGCCTAATCTTATAGCAACTTCTCTGAATACTCCTTTGGTTCTAGAAGTGTATTGGGCCTACATACCTGATACATCCTGGTTTAGACCTTACATGCATGGACCGGCCCTCAGAGGTTTCCCATTCTACAAATAATATATATGTTATTCTGCCTGGGCTACAAATTTTAATGCATTCACAGGAACAGTCTAAGCTTGATATTACATCTCATTTTGTATGTCTTCCCTTGTGTGTACCTCATGTACGACAAGGTGCTAGCCTTTGCATGTCGGCTGCAGATCAGACTTGGAAAGAACAACTATTTAAAGGACAGTTTGCCTTGTTAACCCTAAATTCTATTCCACTGGACAGTAACCATTGTGTCACAGGGGATTCTCAGCTCAACAACAGCTACAGACTATGCGGCCAGAACTGATACCACTCCGGCTTCTTCAAAACAAAGAAGGGGGAATTGTGGGGGACCTGAGCAGCTCTCCTTGAAAGAAAAGCAACTGTCTCCATTTTGACTGAGTCTGATCCTATATCCTCATATTGTCATGTACAGAGCTGGCTAGGACTTCTGTTTGTCCTTCAGTTGGCCTTAAGCAATGTGTATTGGTCTAGCTGAGGTGCTGGTGATAGCCTTTGAAGGTGGCATGCGTGTTTCCCTGGTAAGCCTGCTGCTCCTTAACGTGAGCCTGGTGGAGACAGGATGGTAGAGCTAATGCTCCTCGCTGCCAGCTGGGATCGAGCCTCGAGACAGAGGCTATGACTTCCTGGGGCTTGAAAGACTACATCAAAGCTGAAGCCCTAGACTTCCCAAAACATTAAATACTATATAATGCAGATTACTCTCTCTGCATATCCTCTCTGCATATGGCAGAGGTAAATGTAGGCCACCCACCTAGCTCAGCTCACAGTAGTCACCTACTTCCCACAATTCTCAATCCTCAAGCCACTCCCCCACTGAATAAAAACAGGGTGAGGCCCTGGGTCGCTCTCTTGGTTCCGGAAAGCCATCTTCGTGGCTGGACCTAGAGCCCCTTGACTCCCCGATGATTAAAAATATAATTTAGTGTCCTCATTTTCGCTGCGGGCTGCATGGAAAGTGGTAGATTGGAATCAACTTGATGGGATTCCAATAACGTAACTTTGGGACTACAAATATTGGTTTCTTGGACTGAGACCAGGACCAGAAAGTGTCTCCTACAGCAAATGTATTTTGAAAATCCAGTAAAATGTTGATTGGTGAGAAAACTTCGCAAAGCAGTTGTACCTTTGAGCAAATCTCCCCAGTAGAAATAAACTCAGGCAACCCATTCGTCAGTCCAAAAATATTTTCACAAAAATGGTGACAGTCATAAGAAAGAGCACACAAGCTGAGCTGGGCTTGCGTCTGTATACCTTTGTGGCTGGGGTGAAGGAGAAAGGAGAGAGGAGGGCTGCTGTGTAGGACGCCTTCGCCTACCGCTGAAGGGATTTCTGCTGGAGATGGGCTTGATGTAATTTTTCCTCAGACAACCAGTGGCTCCTGCTCATGAAAAGCAACTTCCAAGCGATGTCCTAAACCACGGTTTCCTCCAAGCAGAATTGAGGGTTTTCTTAGAGTCCCCATCTCGTGGTTGGAGCACAACCTCGAGGCAGCTGATGACGTCCAATGGATTTTCATGTCTCTCTGAGGGGGAGATTATTTTCTTCAGTCAATTTGAAGCATCGTGGAAATAGAGCTTTGATGTACACACTCGCATTGATGCTGAGCACGGTACAATAATTAATCAAGTCCTCTTCTAGAATTTGTTTAGTTCACCTGGCAATGAAATAGCAGAGGAGAGGGTGTATATGTACAGTGCACCCTGACTTAGAATAAAGCAAGGATTTCTAAACTTCCTTCTGTTCTTTTGGACTTTATTCTTGTAGGGGAAAGGAAAGGACTAGTGTTGATGATTTGAGGTGTCAAATGTACCATAGTGGCAGTCGTGGGAATCGTCTAACATTCTAAGAAATTCCTTGGTTTCAGCCTGAAACCATGGCCTTAAATCAGATATCCACGGAGAGAGAGAGAGACAGAGAGAGAGAGAGAGAGAGTGAGAAAGAGAGACTCAGACAGAAAAACAGAGAGACAGATAGAGAGACAGAGACAGAGAGAGACACAGAGAAAAAAAGAGATAGAGAGACAGAGACAGAGAGACAAAGAGACAGAGACAGAGACAGAGAGACAGAGACATGAGAGACAAAGATAGAAACAAAAAAGAGACTGATACAGACACAGAGAGAGAGATAGAGAGAGAAAGAGAGAGAAAGACAAAGAGACAGAGGCAGAGGCAGAGATAGAGCGAGACAGAGAGAAAGCCAGAGAGAGCCAGAGCGCGAGAGTACCACTGGGTCAGCTGTGCTGGTGGAATACTGAACATCAGGTACCAGCCCTTAGCTCACGCATCAAGTTAAACCCTATCGCCAGGATTTCCCCATCTTGTGGCCCGTCCTCGGGAGGAAACTCTTGCATCGCAAAGTTCTACTGTAAACATGGAATTCTCAGGGTGCTGGAAGGATGAAAGATTTCCTGTTTTGGAGGCACTGCATGCTTCTTAACGTTGAACGCTGGGAATTTGCGGTGGATCCTTCCACTCTCAGTGAAGATTCTCAAAACTCGTGACTCAGTTGGACAACAGAATGGAGTTGTATAATTCCAATCCTTCATGGAGTCTCAGTGGACTGCCTGCCTTATTTTCACACTAGGTGTAGCTACACATTCTCGTCATTTTTTTTTTGTTGTTGTTGTCGTTGTTCGTGTATGTGCTTGTTTTGCTATGTAAATTTCTTCCATGCCATTGATAATATAAGCATGATAACACATTGGCTGGTTGCTTAGAAATTACTGTAAAAATATTCAGCATTCCTTGAGCTGGGTACAGAAGAAAAATATAATAGAATAAAGAAGTTTGTACTACATTGGTGTCAGTATCCAACCCTAGTATCAACAACTACTGAAAGTAATAACTCTCCTATTTCATGCTTAATGTAATTATACTCAGTTTATATAATTTTAGATATTATCCATTTGGCATGAGAAAAATATGATTGGTGGACTTGGCAGATATTCTTGAATAGAATATGGATTTTTTTTTCGGTACCAACAATCAAACTCAGGACCTTGTGCCTGCCAGGCAGGTGTTTATGACTCTGAGCTCTCTCTCCAGCCATGGAATGTGCATTGAGTGTTTTTCTCAGAATTTGTTTTAGTGTAGACTCCACAGGGGTCGTTTTGATAATAAGGCTGCTCCTACTTTTACAAAGTAAGTTTAAGGTTATGCACCTGAGTCCAACTCCATGTCAAGGCCTCCAGCGAGAGAAAGGGAAGGTTGCTACCCTTGAAACCTTGTGGATTTTTCTCTCTGACACACTGAAAGGTGTGTCATCCACCTCAACTTAAACTTCTCTGGTTGGTGATCTCATCAGAAAAGATAAAATCCTGTCAAACACAGCCCCTCTCTGCCAAGCAGGCTACTGAAAAAAGAGTAAACAAAATCTTCAGATGAAAAACATATGGCTCATTAAACATGCAAATAGCATGAGAACACAGGTACAATAAAATTATCACTGAGTGAAGTTGTCTGCAGTGTTTCATTGTTCCTCAGCTTGTGCAAAAGGGGAAAAAGGATGTGTGTGTGTGTGTGAGAGAGAGAGAGAGAGGGAGGGAGAGAGACAGAGGGATGGATGGACAGATAGACACAGAAAGAGAGAGAGAGGGAGGGAGAGAAAGAGAGAGAGCAGGCATTTCCACTCCAGTTTATCTGGATGCATTAGAGCAAAAACTGTACCTCCTAGCTCTGTGGTCTGTGCATCCACCTGGGAAGAGCAAGGTCCTGGGTTCAATCCCCAGTACCTCATTCAGTCCCTGCACCATGCTAGCCACTGAAATTGGGTTTGCTGGTGCAGGCCTGTAATCTCTACGCATTTGAACTGCATAGTGAGAGCATGTACTAAATAAATAAAAAAAGATTTTTTAAAAATTTATATATATAAATAAAAACTTGCTCTTCCAAGGGCCAGGGAGATGGCTCAGTGGAATAAGCGCTTCCCTGGCAAGCTCAAGGTCCTGAGTTCTATCCCTGTTTCCACAAAAACCAAGCAACAAACAAAAAACTAAACAAACAAACAAAAAAAAAAAATGCTGGCCATTCCAAAATGCAGCTTGGACTCTCCTTTCTCTTGGATGGCATTTAAAACACCTCTTATTTGAATATTTTAACGTGAGAACCTGCCGTATTATTCGTTTCGTAATACTGCACATGTTAAGAGCAGAAGCCTGATTCTCTCCAGAGGCTCTGATTAGTTCCTTTTCCTTTCTGTGAGAACGGAGATGAAACGATGCACATAGTTTGGCTGTGGGAAAAATAGTTGTCCGTGGAGCTTTGAGACAGAAAATTTTCTTTTCTTTTTTTTATTTTTTATTTTCTTTGTCAATGTGACAGTTTCAATGCAATGTTTCCACAGCACATGACAATTAGAGAAGACAAACAAGGAAAAGGCTTTCTGAAATTATTTGTGCAGAATTAATCTGTTTGTTCATTTCTCTGTTTCTTTTCTTTTTTTTTTTTTAGGACAAAACTTTATTGGAAAGAAAAGCTTCTGTTGGAGAGGGACAGAAGGGGTGCCCAAGCGGATTGCCCCGTTTCTCTGTTTCTAAATAGTAAATAATATTTGGCAAAAGCATCTTTACAGTTCTGTGTCATGTGATTGAAATTTGCCTCACCAAAAAGCAAAGTAACTCCTTATTCTGACATTATGGGGCACAGTCTGAAGTGTTGAATAAGAGATGGAGGTAAATGAAGATATATATATATATATATATATATATATATATATATATATATATATAGACGTGAATGATAAAGACAGGAACATGAAATGTACTCAAAAGAGTTTTGCATATTGTTGTTCTGGAAATCTAAAGCTTCTCCAGATTGAATTTGATTAATGAGACATAATAAACATAAGATACTTAAATGTAATGGCCTCTGTGTGTGTTCTGAATTTCTAAATTTCGGACAGCAAAAATAATAATAAAAAAAGGATTCTTTATTTCGCTGACCTGAATTTTCATAATTAATCTTTTCCTGTGAAATGATTTGAGCAGCTACTTTAGTAGCCTGCCCAACTTTTGCTTTTGGATGATGGAATCGTTGATTCGGAGCTCAGAAGATTTTTTCCTTCCAGCAGACAACTGTCAAATGCTCCAAATTATGGGAATTACGGAAGACAATACTTGGCTCCTCTTGAGAAAGTGAACATTAATCCACTGTCTATGAGCAGTGACAACATCTGGTCTGGTTTGGTTCTGGAGGAATATTTTCGTCACCCAAGCCACGTAGAATGATGAAATTAAATGTGTAAGACACAAGGTAACTATTGTCACAGTAAAAGACACATGGCTATAAAGCCTCTTTAAAATAATGTACCACTCAAGTTCAATATATTCACCTCAGTTTTCGTTCCTATTTGTGAAATAGTTTTGCAAGTTTTCATCCAGGAGCGACAGTTAACTAGTGAGCCAGAATTGAGGGAATCTTCCTGGTTAGAATTATGCAATGAAAGGACAGGCTTACAGAAACATTAGGGCTGTAATCCCACATAGACACAGCACGAAATTTTCTTGCTCGTGTTATTTGTTCTTTGACTTACTTGTCTAGTTTTCAATCTGTATATATGATAGCTAATTCAGTCATGCCTTATAAGACAAGCAAAGGAACCCGACTCTGGAAAAATAAAAGAGGATGGACAGAAAAGAGAGAAAGAATTACTGAAAATGTTTTCCTTACAGCTACCATTTCTGTACAGCGAATGCAATGGCCGTGTACGGCATGCATGTAGGAACAAAACTGAAGCATCTAGCATCGACCTCAGCCAATATATTCACTGGATCGGGTTCCATCTAATTTCTGACGTTTCACTCATATTATTTAAATATTTCAATACCTTTTAAAAATGCGTCAGAGTAATAGACTCGTAGTCAAGAATGAAATTCAAAATCCTCAGGTGTGTAGCAGAGATATTTTTTTCATAGCTAACTCTGGGAAACAAATGAAATGCTCATCAACTGAGAGTTGGATAAAAAGGAGTGGTGTTTCTATAGAAGGGAGGATTGCTCAAGATGGCATTGGCAATGAAATAGACCTGAGGATCAGTGCAATAGAGCAGAAGACGCAGAGGCATCGAAGATCACACTCAGCCATCTGATGTTGGACAAAGGGGCCAAACAAGCTCACTGGAAGAAAGATAGCCTCTTTAACAAATGGTGCTGAAAAATCTGGCTCTCTACATGCTGGAAACTGAAACTTGACCCAACTCTATCACCATGCACTAAGTTAAAGTCAAAATGATTTAAAGATCTAAACATTAAAACAGAAACACTCAATCTCCTGGAAGAGAAAGTAGGAGGAACTCTTGAAGATATAAGGGTAGGTAAAGAGTTCATGAACAAACATGTGTTTGCACAGGAAACACTTGAAAAAATCAACAACTGGGATCAAGTCTTCTTGAGGAGCTTTTGCACGTCAAAAGAAATTGTCATCAGCATGGTACAGGGTCTCACTATGCAGCTTGGACTCATGGCGATCCTCCTGTTTTCAGGCTTCCTAGCACTGGGATTACAGGCATGCACCAACACGCGCAGACTTGGTCAGCATCTTAGCAGGTCCACGGGTGGGGCCAGCGTGGAATGGGCTGCCGGGGATCGAACCCCTGTCCCTGTGCTTGCCAAAGCAGGCCCTGAGTCTGCTGAGCTATCTCGCTGGCCCTAGTGGTAGTGTTCTTGCTCAGGTTTCTTTCAGCTCATGCTGAAGGCCTCAGTAATGAACAAAAAGTAGTGTGACACTGTCGGATGAGCTGTCTCTTTACTGAGTTATTTGCAGCATAGGAAGTCAGATGTGCCTATCCTTCCCTTCTGTCATTCCTCAGTGTTTTTTTTTTTTTTTGGTGGAACCCCCCGAGGATTCAACTCAGGCCCTTGCACTTGCCAGGGAAGTGCTTATTCCGCTGGGCCATCTCCCCACCCCTCCCCTCTGTTTTTAGATGACTTCCCCAACCCAGGAGGAGACTTAGTCTTCAAGCTCTGTCTTTTAGAAAAATCATAAGTTGCAGCTTGGTCTAAATTTCCTCTAGTGGATGTGTCATATCTGTTGTTAGCCAGAAATTAAAACAAAAAATACAAGTCTCTTGCTCATGTTAAAGATGCTTAACCCATTATACCTGCTCATTTCTGCTGCAACTCTGGAGTCCTCTTTCCAGAGGATTTTATCAGCATTATTCTGTCTATATTGATGCCCTGACTTGACTCAAAACACTGTCTTTTTATGTTCATTTTTTTGGAAAAATTCAGTCCTTATAGGTTCAGTTTCTAATGAACACAAGAAAGAGGACACAGTTGTGTCATATGCCTCTACTCTTCACTTAATAGCCCTAGACATTACCATTTTCTATTAAAAAAACAGAATTCTTTATAGAAAATCATAAAAATATGTATGAAAGGGGACTTACAGTAAGTTCTTTGTATGTTGGCAATTGCACACTTGTAAAAAAAAAAGTTATTGGTAGACTTTGGAGAGAGTCCTAAACAGAGAAGCAAGTTAGAATGAATTACTGGTTAACTGACACACTTTGTATTACATGGAACAATGTCTTCTCCAGATTTTTTTTTTTTTTTTTTTTTTTTTTTTTTTTTTTGGGTCAGGCAAGAAAAGCTTAGCTCAATTAGAAGCAAGAAAACTAGTCATGTCTGATAATGTTTTCGAGCCTCAGAAGCATTGAGACATTTTGATTTTGTGGGAAGAATGGAATTCTCAGAGGTAATCACCAGACCCCCATGCATACTCTGGAAGCCCCTGCAGTGTTTTCTCAGAAGGCTGGTGGTCAAGTGGTTCTAGTTGAATTATTATTATGTTATTCCTTTTAGAGGCATCAAAGCAGTCAAGAAATTATATGCTGTTGGAAGCTTGAAATTTCTTCCACTGGATGTGAGATAGAAATATCCTGAGTTAGTGTCTACCTATCTCTTATGCCCACTGCTAACAAGTAATATATAGGTACACTTGACAACACACTGCAGAGAGAAGCATCACAGGAAGAGCAATTATTCACTTAGAACTCTTTTGCTGAGTGGTAACTTAGTCAATTTTTACTTACTTATTGGTTTGTTTATTTATTTGTTTTTTTGCTGCGGACAGAAAAGGTGTAACAATATTTAGAACTAAGCCTGAAGAAAGCAAGATGTATTTGCCTCATAGATTGGAATGGAATTAGCTAGCTTCCTATGAGCACCACCATGGTGAAAGCTTTGGAGGGAGCAAAAACTGCTTCCGGCATTGCTAGCTCCGAACTCAATCTGGGATTAATCCAGGATGATTATGGCTCTGCTGTCATCCTCTCACATTGTAAGAGCCGTGTCTCTGAGCACAAGATATTCTGGGCTATCTTCTAGACCTAATCTGCAACAGATTGAAATTGACAAATGAGTATTCCCACGGAGGCATTCATCAAGAGGATAATACAGCATTTTCTTTCTCTCTTTTCTTCCTTCCTTCCTTTCTTTCTTTCTTTCTTTCTTTCTTTCTTTCTTTCTTTCTTTCTTTCTTTCTTTCTTTCTTTCTTTCTTTCTTCTTCCTCCCTCCCTCCCTTCCTACTCCCTCCCTCCCTTCCTTCCTTCCTTCCTTCCTTCCTTCCTTCCTTCCTTCCTTCCTT
>PVKA01054755.1:0-10617 GCA_004027165.1 Ctenomys sociabilis
ATCTTTTAACATCAAGAAATTCCACAAGTGGCCGGATGGTAATTCCCTACCCAGGAAAAAGAATATACAGTAAATTTCTTTATAAAATGAAATTAAAAATTCAAGAATAACTGCACTTCTTCTAAACCTTGCTGACCAACAATGGAAGGCATTCCACTGCCAAGACTTGAGGAAGCAAATGTAACATTGCATTAATTTTTTCTCCCTTTCTGGTACCTAGTCTACCTTCAGAAGCCTACATTCCAACAAAAACAGTGGCCCAAGGTGGAAGGAAGGTAGAAAGTAATTCCGCAGAGCAGCGCAGTGTCACCCAGGTCAGAGGCATCGCCTGCTTACATTATTCACAGAGAAATCTCCCAGTGCTCCTCTCCCTTGCCCTTGGGGCCAGGCCACTTTCACTGAGCTCTGGCTGCACACAGCTCAGGGGCCCAGGCACTGGGAACACAGCGGGGAATAGGAAGGTCAAGGACTCCACTCCGGACGCCAGGATCTAATACAAGGTCGGCTCTCCCCAAACTCAATTGGGAGACAGCAGCAGAGGAGTGAGAGGAGCAGGAAAGCTTCCTGCGGAGGAGGCCTGCAAAGCAGACCTAGCAGGAGGCTGGAAGCAGCATCCCAGCCAGCAGTGACTCAGGACCCCGTGGCCAGCATGGGAAAGGGCACACGGTGAGCCCAGGCAAGCTCGGGGGTGCACGCAGGGAAGGAGCCGCGTGCTGAGCCCTTCCATGAACTTGGAAGACGGAAGAAGATCACCCAGCACTGTGGAAGCCTGCCAGGAAGCACCACCCTGCAGCACGCAGCGCCATGGGAGGCATTCCCGCAAGGTACAGGAGTCACAGTTACAGCAGCCAAGCAAGAGGAGACAGAGAGAGCAATGCGTAAACACGGGCAAGCCAGGGACAGGACCTCTGGGGCTAACGGGCAATCTACAGGGAGGCTGAGGGAGGGGCGCCGCAGCTCACGGCCGTCCTGGGCTACGTGGAAACCCTGTCTCAAAATACAAATGCACCAAAAATGAAATCTGGGCACATTTTTTAAAAACAAAAATAACTAACACAAAATCAACATGCACAATTCATCCCAGATACTAGTTAAAAATGTAAAAGAACAAATATACAATGAAAAACATAATGTGTATAACTCATATATACTAGTAGTAATGTATGTGCTGGTGTATTACTTACATATCATCTATAATACATATATATTAATTACTAGATATATTCTATGGGTCCATATATTATATATATTGTCCTGTCCTACATGCATTAAACCTTTAGGAGGAGAACTATAAAACTTAACCATAGAATATTAAAGTATTTGAGTCAAAAAAAAATACATACTTCCTAGATGAAACAAGGATCTTGTGATGACAATTTTGTCTCGATTACCCCATACATATGGCATAATCCCAAGATGGATGCTTACAGATTCTTAGCAGAACCAGACAGGTTCATTTTAAATTAACTCTGAAGAAGAAATTTAATAAGAAAACTTAGAGAAAAGAGAATAAGAGAAAATTCACAGATACAAAATAAACCCCTAGCTAATGTACTCAGAAGCATATACTGCTGTCACCAAAATGGGCAGGAGAGGAAGGGGCGTGTAGGATGGGAGGCGACTGCTGAGTTCATTGGTGGGGTGCTGCAGCTACCCCTTCCCTGCAGAGCTTCAGGGCAGAGGGATGCTGGAGCTCACGGAAGAGAGGGGCAGAGCACTGAGGCTGTTCCCTGCCACAAGCTCTTCACCCTGCCTTACCCAGATGCATCTTTCCATCAAAGGATGCTTTGGAACTGGGACCACCTATTACTGAGAAGTTTTTGCATGTCAAAAGAAATTACCAACAAAGTGAAAAGAAAATCCTCAAATTTCAAAAAAAAATCCTAACTCATAAGCACTCAGACAAAGGTCTGCTCTATAGAATGTATAGAGCTAAAAAATATCAGGTCCCCTAAATTTAAAGACCCAATCCAAAAATGAACACTCACTTCTCAAAGGAGGAAATTAAAGAAGCGAATAAATATATGAAAAAATGCCCCACATCACTAGTCATTCTTTCTCACAACAGAAAGAATGGCTATCATAAGGAAATCAACCAACAACAAATGTTGGAGAGGTTGTGGGGAAAAGAGAACTCTTCACTGCTGGTGGCAATGTAGACTGGTGCAACCATTATGGAAATCAGTGTGGAGACTCCTTAAGAAACTAGGACTGGAGATCACATTCAAGCCAGCTATCCCCCTACTGGGAATTTTCCTGGAGGAACTGAAAATGTTATATCATAGTGATATATGTGTACCTATATTTATAGCAGCATAATTTGTGATAGCCAAATCTTGGAAACAACCAAGATGCCCATCACATGAGGAATGGTTGAAAAAGATGTGGTATTTTTATACAATGGAGTATTACTCAGCTGTAAAGAATGATAAACTTGAAGCCTTCATATTTATGTGGATGGCATTTGAAGACATACTTATAAGCAAAATAAACCAGTCCCACAAGTGCAAATATTGTGTACTCTCCTTAGTATAACTCTAAAGAAGAAATACAAATAGAAAGGTATAACACAATTAAAAGGAAAGCAAGAATTTGAGGATTGGACAGTGAGGAGAGGGCAAGGAGAAATGCTGAGAAACATGACAGAGGCAAGACCATTCACTTATACACACTAGATGTGTAAGACAATGATCCTGAGAAACATCAGGAGATTTTTGAAACTTGCAGTTAAGTGGTAGGATTCTCACCCCAACTAACTATATATGCTGATACCTGTGAACGAAGCAACTGCACTGAATTTAACAAAGTGTAATAGAAGGGTCACGCTTCAAATGCTCGCCATTCTGGTCTTCTAAATATGTACTTCTTGCCATGATAATTCCAGCTATTACTATACTGCCCTTTTTAAAAGGGTAATAAATGAAAAATAAGACTAAAAAATGTCACAAGACAGTCCTGCTACAATGCTACTATATGGATGGATTTCTAAATATCTATGTGAATATATGTAAGTGTTCATTCTTTTTTTTTAAATTTTTTTTCTTCATATTCTGTACGGACTTAGAGTATAGTATCTCAATACTTGTTGGAAAATATATGTTCCATGTTATGCTTATGATGTCTGGTATTTAAACTATAGTGTGGGTAAACTGAACTGCATATGTTGCAGGGTAATAATAAGCTTCTCTTCTGGAGGGTTAACAACCTAAGTTTGCAGATCAAAAATTGGAGAAAAAGAAAGGCTGCAAGGTCAGCCAACATTTTGGCCCTCGCCTTTCAAGGTCAGTGAAGACTCAGGACATAGGAGAATTTGTAATATAACATCATGTAACTCAGTTGTGCCCCAAATTTTCTGATGAAGGAGATTATGGGGCCCCAGAGGAATATGATTGATGATATACAGTGTGCCTAAGGAGAGTCACATGGAGAGAAAACTTTCTCTCAGGCTTCCACAGAGAGCAAATTGGTCAAGCAATGGCCGTGACTCATCCACAAGGTTGACACAGACAAAGGATCTATACAGTGAGGTACAGGGTTACAGGATAAACCCTGAGGGTACCTGACTGACCTTATCTGATACAAAAGTTACATTTCTTGTTATATAGGTCTTGCTGTAACTCGGTCTTAACCATCCAGCAGAAAAGTATAAAAATGGAGGTATATAAAGTAAAGTCATAATATACTGAGCTGTGATTGGCTCAAATCAACAACTTCTGTGGGTAACCCGCTTCTATTGTGGACTGCTGATCTGTGTTGGATTGTTTTATATATATACATATATATATGTATATATATATATATATATATATATATATATATATATACATTTAGCTATCCATGTTTTGAAAATCTGTAATGTATGTATCATTGCATGTCACCCTGTTTATGTCACTTTTTCTCTTTGTTTTTGCTTCTATTTTTCACTCTTCCAATAAAAATACAAATAAATAAATTTAAAAAAATAAAATTAAAAAAAAGGATTAAACAAAAAAACAAAGATGCTTTGGCAAAATGTAGCACACGTGCACACCTGGCCACAGACAGACATTTTAAAAGCAGGTCATGACTTTTGTTTCATCAACAGCTCTCAGCTTGTTTCAGCCTTTCACTCTTCTTTACTGAAGTGCAAACTGCATCTGGACCAGGTGTGTGTGAGACAAGCCCTGTGGAGCCTCTTCCTGCCTCAGTTGCTCATGGGAGCTGTGGGAGGAGGAGTGCAGCTCCCAATAAACACAAACTCTGTAATTCTGAACTTAGGTAAATAACAGGGATGTCAACATGAGGTTCTCAGAGATGGGTGATTTGACTGAGATTGAGGTTTAGAAGCCATTAACCTAACAATATTTCAAAGTCAACAAAAGCAATTCAATTTCTAACACTATATAGTGCCTGACAGCACTAACTGCTGTATCACATGTTCATCTATATCTATGCACTTAGCAAGCAACAAATGAGTGTCCAGGACTTGGAAATACAGGCCATAAAGAGGACACAGGGCCAGGCCGCCCCGACACTGCTTCTACCCTTTTGAAAGAAGACCCATATGCACCAAATGCATCAATCACTGCAGATCAGCTCCAGAGCAGGCGAGCTTCTGACACAGATCAACTCACATTTCTAAAAACAGTTGGCGTAGGGTGCCAAGCAGGAGGATCACGCGAGCCTGAGGCCCGCCGGGGCTACAGTGATTCCAACCTAAGCTGCAAAGCAAGACCCTCCCTCATACACAACATCACAACAAGGGCTGGGAGATAGCTCAGTACACTAACCACTGGCCAGGCAAGCACAAGGCCCTGAGTTCATCCACAGTACCACGCACACACACAAATAATAATAATAATAATAATAATAATAAAAAGAAAACATAGCGTAATGTGTTTAAGATTTAAAAACTTATGAAATTATGATTGATTAATTGCTTCCTATTACTTGAATTACTGCCCACTAGCAAAGGCACCAATGCTCCCATTCTCTCCCATCCTTTGTCTTTGCCTCCTGCTTCCATACACAGATTGTGGAGGCCAAGGCAAGGGCAGGTGTCAGCTGCGCTCCTCAGGGAGATGCAGCACCGCCACACCTTACAGAAGAAATGCTGCGTGGTGGAGGAGAAGGAGCTCATGATGGGACAGCAGGCAGCAGTGGGAGCAGGCACAAGGTGCCCCTTCCAGGCCGTGGCCGCGGTGACGCGCCTCCTCCAGCCCGGCGCCACCTCCCAGCTCCCGAGTGGGCTCTCACTGGGCCATGCAGGAGTGCACTGGCAGCACCAGTCACCTCCCACAGCACCGGCCTTGAGCCTGAGGCCTTTGGGGAGGCCTAGCCATCACACAACAGCACGTGTATGGCCCTCTAACTGAGCTGGCTTTTAGCTCCCAGGCTCCCTACCTCTGGTGGGACAGGAGAGGCATACTTACTTTCAAGAAGCAATTTTATTTACCCCCACTGGAAGATTTCTAACTCAGAATACCTGGGAGCAATTTCCTAAGACTTAGAGAAGAAAAATAGTTTGTTACTGTCTATGCTCTATGTGGGCTGGAAGACAACACCCTTGGTTTTCCAACAAACCACTAAAGAACATAAATACAAAACACAGGTTAAATTCTCAGCCATTCATTTGGCTTTGACTCAAACAATACAATATGCCAGAGCTGGGCTGACAGCACTCACACGGCAGTACATTCAGGGATGGGGGGCGAGGGCACAAAAAGAGCAACAAGGGGACAGGGTCTGCTGTTGCTGACGTAGCAGGTCATTCCCTGAATACACTGATGAAAATGCTTCCTTTTCCTTAAAATATGTCTGGTGTTGCTCTCCTGTCTTCTGTGAGGCCCTTCTCCCACAACAAGCCCGAGCCCAGAGTGCGTAGGTAGATGTGCAGCAGGACGGAGGACCCTGAGGGCAGACAGACCTCGGCAGGGTGGGTGCTTTCCAGGCCTCAGCTGCCCAGTGTCTCACAAGACTCAGCACATCGTACTGCGACCTTGTCAGAAGGCTGTTTCCCCTTGCTTGCCATCTTCCCCCTTCCTGGGCCCTCAGCGCCTCTCTCCCTCCTCTGCCATCCATTTTTGCAAATAAACTGTGCTGCCCACGCTCCCTGCCTCTGCCTGACCTAAGCAGTTTCTCTCTGACCCCTCCCTCAAAGTAGTCAATGGGGCCCATCCTTGCTCTCTGACTGCAGTGCTTGGGGAAGGTGGCCACTCCATACCTACTGCTCTTCCAACGGTCCATCCCCCACTTACCCCCTGCCTGCAGCTGCTCTGCCAGAGATTCTAGAACCTTCTTCTTCCTGAGTGTGCTCTTCACTTGGCTTCTGGGACCCTCACCTGATGTACTTTCTTTCCTAGCATCCCCTGACCTGTCTCCTGAGGCTTTCAACTTTTATTTTAAGTGCTGGGAATTGAACCTAGGCTTTCTCCTCCTAGCTACTTCCCTGCTCCCTGCAGGGAAAGGGAATGGAAAAAAGGAACTGAGGAATGCAAAAGGCACGTAAGCATGATATGCTCAAAGATGTGCTGATGCAATAAATAAATTCTAAAACAAAAATAGTTCCATATTTATTCAGTCGCGTACCTAGTTATTTATGAGACAGGCTTCCATTAAATTACGGGGTTGTCCAGGCTGAGCTGGAATTTGGAATCCTCCGGTCTCAATCTCACAGAGTTCTGGGACTAGAGACGTGCACCACCACACCTGCCTACAGCAACATGCTCTTAACTCCCAACTACTAAGTACTGGTACCTTTCAGGTCTGGGTATAGAGGCCTTCTTTTCCTCTCCTCCTCCACCCAGGCTCATGCTTCACAAGGTAGCTGTCCACTGAGTCCAAGACTGACTTCTCCTGCCCTGGCTCCTCCCGTAATTTCCTCAGGCCCACATACCCTAGACTGGACATCAGTCGCATGCACATCTAAGACAGAATGCTTGACTTCCTGCCCCTCAGCCCAGTGCCACTGTGTCCATCCATCATCTTTGACATGTCTCTGTCTAGAGAGACAGAGACAGAGACAAAGGAGAGAGAGAGACAGAGAGAGAGAAGAGAAGAGAAGAGAAGAGAAGAGAAGAGAAGAGAAGAGAAGAGAAGAGAAGAGAAGAGAAGAGAAGAGAAGAGGGGGGAAAGAGGAGGGAAGGAGGGAGGGAGGGAGAACCCCATGCCAGCCTCCTCCTGGCAGGCAATGCACACTGTGGCCCCAGCCAAGAGGGATGAGCGAGCATTACCCAGGTCTCCCGCTACGCATGACTAACTCCGCATGCTCACCTCTGGGGATCCGAACAACTAATCTGAGTACAACAATATGCAATACAACAACCATTATTGAATTCCTATCATTTTTAAATGAAATTCTGTATATTTTTTTTTATTCTCTTTAAAAAAAGATTCCCAGCTAAATAAATGGAGGCCCACAGAGCTACAAGGTGCAGGCTGGAATGCCAGACCAGACTGGCCTCATTCTAAAGCGTGCTCTGACTTTGTACCTATCCTCCTACTTGGAGTGTAATTCTAAAACACTGCTTCATTTAAACCTCACTTATATTTTGCATAAACAGTATCAGCAATGGTACTGCAAGGACCAGGAGCTCAAGCGGCCAGGGACTCAGAACCGTTCGCTTCTTCAGTGTCCCGTGGGCGCCATTCCCGCGGCATGATGCCGCGCTGCCAAAGCCAGCAATGCCCCGCAGGCCGCATCTGCACCCTCGGGCTGACCCGGACGCGCACTTGTGCACCACACCTGAAATTCTGACTATGAACATGGGACTGACTGGGCGGAGCCCGGCAGGAAGAGCTCGCGCTCTAGGAAATAATGAAACGGGGGGTGGAAATGTATTTGAAGGCTGAATAACAAGTCAGCACACAAGCTCTCCTCTGGAAAAGCGCACACACTTCCACCCAGAAGGCGCTCTTGCACGGGCGCTATAGCCAGGATTCTCCCCAAGTGTGCTGCCCAGCACCACTTCCCCGCAGGCTTCTTCCACTGAGCGCCTTCACTGCTGACACAGCAATGCGCAGTGGCTTAGAGCAGGCCGGCTCCCCTCATGGCAACCACAGCCGTGTTCTGCTTGGGCTCCAAGCTCGCCCCCCCCTTCCAGAATCGTTCTAGCCCTACTCTTTTGCCAGCCCCTGGGACCCTGACTTCTGTTCTGTGAGCTCCACCCCTAGCGATCTGTGCCAGCTCCTCCCTCTTTCTGGAGCACTCCCTGCCCACGTCCTGACTCCTGGCCTCCCACCTCAGATTAACCATCACCTGCACAGCAAGGCCTGGCGAACATGAATTGTGCACCAGTACTTTCTGCCCCAGACACCAGGAACTCTGGTAGTTGCTTTGAGCATCATGAATAAAAGGTCTGAGTGTGCAGCATGTGAAGGTGCAGGCCAAGCTGCTGTGAACAGACCTGAATGGTGCTCCCCCAATTATGGCATCCCCTGGGGGCTGATAGGCCACTTGCTATGAGTCAGGAATGAGGTCAGCCCAGGCCACTCTGCTGTTAGTCAACAGTCATAGAGCAGGCTAAGGATGAGCACCAATACACAGCGCTCCTTCAAGGAGGGAGAGCCACAGAAGCTCAACATGGGCGATCGGTATCTTCCTTAGAGTTCCAGGCCGAGTCTCGATCTCAAACAGCCCAAACGGCGCATGTAACAGTGAAGCCCTGTATTAATTCCCTCCACACACCTTCCACATACAACGCGACACGTTTCTGCAGTACTGGCATTTTCCCCATACAATGCTTGCTGTGACCACAGACAAAATTTTACATCTGGTGAACAAAATTACTAAGCCATCCAAGCCTGTGTCCTGCATCCCGCGTCCTGCGTCCTGACCTGCAGGACCTCTTTCTCTGAAGTCACCCTGTGCACCTGTGGTATCAGAAGCAGGAGGCCGGGTTTTTCAGACTAGGCGTCACCTCTGGAGGTGGCAACCCCTGAACACAGTGGGTTGCCAAGGCAGGCAGAGGCCCAAGAGGAGGAGAGAGGGGAGAGGGCCCCCCCCGCCCTGCCAGGAATGGCCCTGGGTCAAGGACCCAGGGAGCAGGAACATGAGGATGCTTAATGCAAACTGAACCACTTCCCACCTTGCTCCAATAAGCTGTGAACAGCAACATGGGTGACTCCTTCCCAAGGTTCTCATCCCTGTGGACCCACTGCCCACTTCCTGCCTGTCCCTTCTGTGTACATTCTCCTTCAGGGCCTTCAAGACAAACCCTGGGCACACTGCACCTCTTTCCCTCCTGGCTTCCAGGGAATCTATGGCCCCACCTTCGGGTTGAATCCTGGGGTCTCACCTGTCTACATCTCTTCCCCACTATCTCAAGGCACCCTGGTGACAACAGGAACCTTCCCCCAGGCCCTGCTCAGCCTTGCCTCTTGGCACAGGGCTGGGGCATCTTTGTGCACAGAACGTCCCCCCTCTGTACCCCACAGCCAGCAGGAAGCCTTGCACGGGCACAGGAGAGCATGAGCTATCAGCCTGCAGGACCTTTGCAATCCAGCTCCAGGCTCCCCCACCTAGCCCTGAGTCCTGGTCCTCAGCTCACGGTGCTCTGCAGCATGCTGTCAGGCGGGATTCCCTAGCAGAACTCCCAGAATCCTCTGCTCCCCTCTCAGGCTCTCCCACCCCTATCCAGAAAAGCTAGGTTGGGGCTGTGCCTACAGCGGGCTTGGTGTTTCCTTGGCCGTCCTTGCAGTTCCTCTGCACACTGTGCCCCTTGCCTTCCACATGCTCCCCTAAGCCCTCACACACAAGACTCCTGCCCAGAGCCTGCCTCCTCCCTCTGCCTACCCCTTCCAGAAACTCAGGTTTTGGGAACCGGGGTCCTCTTGCCTTAGTCCTGCTGGGATTCTAGGTCTCTGCAGCCCTGTAAGGTCCACTGTGGAGACAGTGAACATCAACTACATGAGTATCTGCTGAATGGGCCATTAGAGAGCAAGTGGGGTCCAGGAGAACTTCAGTCAGCACCATTTGCACCCCAATATTATTACTACTATTGTTTTTTTAATTCAGCTATATTTTCCAGAGTTTTATTTTATTTTATTAAGTGTAATTGGTACAGGGTCTACAGGGTCTCACACACACGTAGGACCCATAGTGATCCTCCTGTTTTCAGCCTCCCAAGCACTGGAATTACAGGTGCACAGCACCATGCCTGCCCATCACATCAATCCTGCGGAGGTCAAGTTACTGGACTGTGCTCTTGCAGAGCCCTGAACAAGTCAGTGAGGTGAACCCACCCAGGAAATATCATTTTTCCCTAATAACATGGCTCCCGAGCCCCCATCACACCTTTGTCACTTTGTATGCTGTCTGCAGAATCCACATATTAGATAGAAAAGGCTTGCTGTCCCTTAATTCAAGGAATGACCTTCAGAAAGCAAGGACATGACTCACCAGGATGAAGACGGTGAAAAATATGACCACGATGGCAGCCGTGATGAACAGCTTCTTCCGGGGAAACACAGCGGCAGGGAGCAAGAACACCAGTGCGAAGCAGATGGCCCCTCGCAGGCCCCCGTAGGCGATGATGAACTGGTCCTTGAAGGTCAGCGGGATGGTGCGGAACCAATTGATGACCTGGGTCAGGACAAAGACACCTGGGCAGAAATAAACCCGGAAGAACCAGACTGTGA
>PVKA01054756.1:0-10622 GCA_004027165.1 Ctenomys sociabilis
GACCTGGGCCGGTTCACCCCTCCTTAGGCAACCTGGTGGTCCCCCGCTCCCGGGAGGTCACCATATTGATGCCGAACTTAGTGCGGACACCCGATCGGCATAGCGCACTGCAGCCCAGAACTCCTGGACTCAAGCGATCCTCCCACCTCAGCCTCCCGAGTAGCTGGGACTACAGGCGCGCGCCACCACGCCCGGCGATCTACTTTCCGTGCAGAACTGTACTAGAGGCTCAGTTCTGTGACGTCATCCACAGCCGGCCTACGTTGCCCCAAGGATTTCGTTCCATCCCCGCGGAAACAGCGTGAGCACATTGCGCACGCGTCATCTTTCAGTACTGCATTCTGGGTAAAAAATGTGTCTCCGAAAAATTTGAAGAGCGCATGCGTGGCGCGCCTCTTTCCTTTTGCCTCCTCGTACCTCTGGAAGCAACATGGGTCATCAGCAGCTGTACTGGAGCCACCCGAGGAAATTCGGTCAGGGCTCCCGCTCTTGGTGAGAATAGATTGTGGTTTTGGGGAAGGGTTTCTCTGAGCCGGGAGGTTGCTGGAAATCCACGCAGACGAGCCTGCGAGCGGCGCGTGGGTTCAGACAGCTCCGGGCTCCGCCATTATCTGTCTGTGGCCGGCCTGCCGGCCGCGGACTTCCGTACAGCCTGCCAGTAACGTCTGTCTTTCTCTCTTTACAGCCGCGTCTGCTCGAACCGACACGGTCTGATCCGGAAATACGGGCTGAACATGTGCCGCCAATGTTTCCGTCAGTACGCGAAGGACATCGGCTTCATCAAGGTGCGTGCCGTTCTCCATGTTGAGCCACTGCGGGCACAGCCGGGCCGCCCCGTGGGGTCCGCAGGCGGTGGGTGGTGGAGACGCTGAGCGTCGGGAAGTCGGGTGCACACAGTGGGGAGCGCAGGGCGCAAGTCTTAACGCCATGTTGGGTAAAGCGACTCCTTTTGTACCCGTCGCTGTAGCTTCATTTTATTTTCTAGCCAGGTAATACGTGTGAAATAGAGAAAACTACGTACCTAAAGTACTCCTAAATGCCCAGGATATATATAGTTAAGAAGCATAAACTGCCTGCCTGGCGCAGGCACAAGGTCCCAAGTTCAAACCCCAGTCTAGGAAAAAATTAAGCTTTTGGGCCCACATAGACATTGTTGGGATTCAGTAGAAAAAGGATGCGTGACATGCATCGTTTTAATGTATGTTACTTTTCTTGGCTTCTAAGATTTCACCTAAATTACACACACACACACACACACATATACACACACACATACATATGTATGTGTGTATATATATTTTCTGATTTGACATTTTTAACTTTTTTTCATTTCTTTATAAAACAGTCATTTCACTGGCAGCTCTCCCGTAGAGTCGAGGGGGATACAGGATGCTAGATACCTCCAAAATATTTTTTAAAAATGAGAACAATTTTTTTGATGGCTTTTTGCACTAAAGTCACTAGTTTTCTGATTCGTGATTATTTTGTAGAGAATATTACAAATGCCTCCTTTGTTTAAAAAAAAACAAATATGTGTGCCACCTTTGGGTGGTGCGCACGTGGAGATTGAGGCGCGGGGACTGCAATTTGAGTCCAACCTGGGTGGTTTAGCAACTTAAGTCAAACTGCCTCAAGAAGGTCCTGTGTTTGTGAATTTGTATTAATGTTGGGTTTCAAAAGGTGATGTTGGTCAAGTGCCTTTTTTTTTTTTTTTTTAATTTTGAAACAGTTTTTACTGTGTAGTCGGTCAGACTAGTCTTGGACTCGCATCCTCCTGCTTCCGCCTCCGAAGTGCTGGGATTGCAGGCATGTAAGCCCCCAGCTGCTCAAAATCTTAGTGGTGGTTTGCCTGGTGCCCAGTCTAGAAGCTCCTGTAACTCAGTGGGAGATAACGCACCACAGATGAGAGCAGTCAGGTTAATCCTACAGCTAGCGATGTGACTTCGGTTTCTCAAGTGCTAAACCTGTAAAGTATGTATTTTATGACCATCCTGAGCCTTTGGTACAAGTCATTGTGTGTGGCTTTATGTTACAAAATATGGCTTTGAGAAAAGGTGTCAGAATACAGGTATTCAAAAAATCAGTCTGAAAAGTAGTTGAGATATGTAGGAGACCTTTAGGATAGGAACTCAGCAGACGGTTGAACAACTTAGATCTTGGTGTATTGAGTTCAGGTGGGTCTTAATTTCTGTCGTGAATATCCTTGTATAGTGAGCCATTTTCTGTAAGAAAGCAGTTTAAACCGAAAGCATCTAAAAGTCTTGTTTTTTTGTTTTCTTCCAGTTGGACTAAGTGATCTTCCTTCGATGGATTATCCAGGCCATACAGGCGCACAATGAAAGACTGTGCAAACTCTTTGTACATAAAATAAAAAATTTAAAAAGATTTCTATTTATGCTGTTTTTATGTGTTTAGCACAGGATCTCACTACACAGATAGACTTCTAGTGATCCTCCTATTTTTCAGCCTCACAAACCCTGGGGTTACAGACATGTGCCACCACGCCCAATCTCATTCACCATCTCAGTGAGCATCCGGGGCCAGCGCTGGCAAGGCACAGCTGCAGATCAACCCCCAGCCCAAGCAGGTGCTTTAATCTGCTGATCTGGCTGGCCTGTGATTTTTTTTTTTATTTTTCCGGCAGAACTGGGAATTGAACTTAGGCCCTTGTACTTGCCGGGGAATCGCTTCCCCCCCTGAGCCGTCTCTGGCCCCATGGCCCATGATTCTTGACTTAAAAAAATTAATCTTAACCAATTTGATTTCAAGATACATGGTTTATTTTACATCAATTGAGAACTTAGGTAAAAACCTGTCGATTAATTGCTGACCTGGGGCAGTACAACTAAAGACAGTTGAAAAAGGATTTTGGGGAAAGAGCTGGTATAAAGCAGTTATTTGGGGCTTTTAGGTGGGAGTTACTGAGGGCTTGTTAAGTGTGAAGTGTGGACTTTACAGTGTAGGTGATAAGGTGGGATAAAGCTAAACTCAAGTCTGACAGCTTCAGCACTTGGGAGTGTTGGTGCAGTGGGGTTTCCCATTGGTGTTGCAATAGACAAAGGTGAATGGGCATCCAGGCTTGAGAAGTGACTGACCTGTGGGTGACGAAGTTTCCAGCCAAGAGGATTCTAGACATCCTAGCATTCCCTGAGGCAGGGGGATTTCAAGTTTTGATTCTAGCCTCCAACCTCGGAGACCCTAACTGAAAATGATGTAGCTTGTAAAATAGGCACTTTTTCATTTTCTTGGGTCTCACTATGCAGTTCAGGCTGGCCTTAAGCTCACTTTGTAGCTCAGGCTGGTCTTGAACTCACAACAGTCCTCCTGCCACAGCCTCCCGAGTGCTGGGATTACAGGCCTGAGCCACCACGCCCGGCTTCACATTTTTTTAACCAGGGATTAAACTCGACCTTGTGTTTTCTTTCACATACGTGGCTGGCATCTATCTATTTTAGGTGTATTTTTTTATTTTTGAGACAGGGTCTCACTATATTCACCACACTGGCCTTAAACTGAGTAAACCTGAGTGCTGGGCTTACAGGCATGTGCTGCCACTTTTTTTTCTATAGGTTTTGTTGGGATAAGGAAACAAGGCTGTTGGTCAAGGTGTGTGATCTTGGATTGAATTTAGCTGGGGTGGATGGGATTTGTTTAAAGTATTGGATATGGAAGATGGAACAAAGAATGGGATTTTTAGATAAGGCAAAAACTGGTTTGGTTAAAAAAAAAAAATTCAGTTTTAAACATGCTAAGTTTGAGATGCCAAAGGGACATCAACTGCAGCTCTCTGGAATCTAGGAGAATTTGGAACTGGAGATATAACTCAACTTTTGATTGCCTGAAAGTATATTTTGTAATGTGCTCTAAGCCCAAGAGACTAGGACAAACAAAGACTCAAAAGTACCCAGGGTTCATGGGTAGGAAAACAGGATTCAGTGGGGTATTATGAAGCAGGGGAGCTTGAAGAGAGGCATAGAAGCTAAATGAGGATGAGTGCCTGTAGACCTCTCACACAGGCAGAATCGATCACTAAATTTTTAAGTTTTCTTTTGGCTTTTTTTTTTTTTTTTTTTTTTGGTGGAACTGGGGATTAAACTCAGGCCCTTACTCTTACCAGGGAAATGCTTATTCCACTGAGCCATCTCCCCAGCCCCTCTTTTGGCTTTTTGAGAAAGGACACCGCTATGCCATACTGACTGCCCTCAGACTCAGTGATCCTCTCGCCTCAGCCTCCTTAGAATTGGGGTCACAGGCTTGTGCCACCACACCTGGCTTTGACCACTAAAATTTCATCTGACAAGGAAATTGACAGAGTTTGAGTGGAAAAGTCTGTTTCTTCACCTAGACTTTCTTTTGCAAATTTTTAAGAACAGATGAATGAACATAAGGCCAGTGTACCTCCTAGGACCTCAGAAGAAGCTCATGGGATTTTAGGACACTCAAGCCTGAGTTTCAAAGCTCAGCGTTCACTACTCGTGGAGGCCTGGGAGTCGGTGATGATAAACTGCAGTTGCTGCTGAGGAAGTGTCTGGACCACACCCAGGTTTTAATTCAGGCTGCCACAGAGGTGGAAAGTGGTGATACAGGGCTGAGAGGGTAGAGATTTTTCTGGTGATAGAATTGAGCTGGGGGTTGTAGATTGTGAAGGTTGATGAGAAGCTGTTAGCCAAGCAAAGCTAAAGAAACATTTGAAAGATTCACATGAAAGAAACGTGAAACTCATTTAGTAGTTTAGATTTGGAGTGGGTTTGATGTCATTAATCTCTCTCTTAATGAGCCAGTCAGTGGTCTAGCGGGAGGGCCCTATGTAGATTCTGGGGAAAATTTGCAGTGCCATATGGAGCCCATGGGAGGGACACTCCAGCCAGTCCTAGCCCTTGGGTGTGTATCAAACCTGATAAAGATTGTTTTGAAATAGCATGAAGGCAAGACCTTATGTTAAGTGCTTTATGTGTATTTCCTTTCTTCTTCATTTTTTTTTTGAGATAGGGTCTCACTATATAGTTCAAACTCAGAGAAATCCTGCCTCAGCCTTCTGAGTGCTGGGGTTACAAGTATGTGCCACCACACCCAGCTTATGTTTTCTTTTACAAGTGTTAAGACTACTCTTTGGTAAATATCCTTATTGCTTAGCTGAGGAATTTGAAGCTCAATGATTGGGTGATTTTCCCTAGTTCTCCTAAAGGGAGACAAAACTGGCTGGAGCTTGGCTCTGTCCGGCACCAAAACTTATGCTCAGAACACTCACACTTACTGTAAGGTTAAGATTGTCTACTTCTTGTCCCCCAAAGAGCAATTAGTTGAGGGCTGGGGCTATATTACCCTTCCGATTTAGCACAGCACAGAGCAAGATGCCTTGCAGAAGGTCCTCATTTGTTAGGGAGCTGAATAACTTAGTACAAAATCAACGTTGAGGGAAAAGCATGACAAATGCTATTAAGAGAGGTCCAAGTTAGTACTGAAATGTAGAAGATGAATACGTAGGTTGGATCCTATTTTAGCCTGCCTGGGCTTCTGTGACAGAGCACTGGATGCTTTCAGCAGTGGGCAGGCATTTCTCAGTTGAGGTGGTCCGGAAGGCCAACATTAAGCACTAGGTTCTTGGTGTGTTCCCTGATGCCTGGATGGTGCCTTCCTGCTGTGTCCTCAGTGGTAGGATGGGGCAAACCAGTTTCCTTGGACCTAGTTTACAAAAGCACTGATTATTTGTGCACAGAGCTCTCAGGTCCTAGTCACTCACCCAGAGGCTTCACCTCAAGTCTTCACCTTTCTGGGTGTGGTGGTAGTACCTGAAATTCCAGCACTGGAGAGGAAATGGGAGGAGGACAGCACATATCAGGCCAGCCTGGGTTGCATAGTGATACTCTGACTAAAAACAAAACAAAAAAATTCCCAAACCAAAACAACAGACAAGAAAAAAAGAAAAAACAAGTGTTATGGTTTATGTCTAGTTGTCCCCCAAAGCCTCATGTAGTCATGGGGTGGGGACTTCTAGAGTTTGTGATTAACTCATGATCCACTGGGATTATGTGTAATCCAAGGCTGGATTATGGGTTTTAGTACTGCTGGGATTATGGGTGTGAGTACTTCCCCCAGCCTGGGGCAGAGAGCCTGAATGTAATATAAGCTATAGAGAGACAGATGTTCTATGGCTGTTGCTCTTTGTTGCATTGTTCCACTGCTATGAATTGATGCTCTCTGCCATGTGCCATTCTGCCTTGGAGCCAGCTGAGTATGGACTGAAACCTCCAGTAACTGTGAGCTAAATACACCTTTCCTTCCTTCATTTTGGGTGTTGGGTATTTGTCCCAGCAACGAGAGAAGAGTAAGACACAAACCAAAGCATCATCCTGGTGCCAAGTGTGGAATCCCCAGCATTTAGGAGGCTGAGGCAGGAAGATCAAAGTTGTGAGTTCAAGGCCAGCCTGAACTAAATAATGAGACTTTGTCTCAAAAATAAAAGACAAAACAATCATCCTGGGTATAAGGATTTCAACATGTGGATTTCTTGAGTAGCAGGTATTTAGGCCATAGCAGCTCCTGTACTGTGAAGTATAATCCCTATTTTACAAATGAGGCAATTGAAACATAAAGACCAAGAAGCCTTCCTAAGATTGAATGGCCAGTGAAATTCAAATCAGATAGTGTCTCAAAAACTGCTTTTCCACTCAAAAATACATTCTAGCAATAAAGAAATACTTTAGTAAATGTGGGTATTGTGCAAAATAGTTTAGAGAAATAATTTTCAATTGAAAGCAGAAAATTGCGTATCTGATACAATTTTACTGTGTTAAAGAGAAAATACACAGAAAAAAATACTGAAAGAAGAAAAAAATATAAGAAAGAAGAAAACATTTCAAAGGGCTTACCGAATAACTCAGCAGATTAAAGTGCCTGCTTAGGCTGATGCAGGGGCCAGGAGTTCCATCCCTTGGGCCTGCCATGCCAGCCCTGCCTCCAGGATGCGCTGAGATGGTGATTGAGACTGGGTGTGGTGGCGTCTGCCTGTAATCCCAGCTCTTGGGAGGAGACTGAAAACAGGCAGATCACTAAGTCTGATCTACACAGTGAGACCCTATAGACCATGTAGACCCTGTCCTAAAATCCAAAATAGACAAAGAAACAAAACATTTCAGTATGTTAGGAGTGACTGCCTTTAGGTGATAGAATTATGGATGATGTGATTTGAAGTGGCCTCAGATTCCTGTAGGGCTAAGTATCCCGTGACTGAGATTTACAGTGTCTCTGCTCTCAGTATGGTTAAATAGGCTGTCTCTCTACTCAGACCAGCTCTTTCTAGTTTTACATGGCTCTGACGGTAAGTTCATTCTTTAAGTGTCACTATGATTTCCTTCTGCTGATTATTTTTTTTGGACAGGGTCTCACTATGCAGCCCACATTCATAGTGATTCTCTCATAGGGAGGCTTTCTGCCTCCCTAGTGCTAGGATTATAGGCGTGCCAACATGCCTGGACTCTCCTGCTGATTTTGATTGCAACCTATTGATATTACTTTCATTTAATCCTTTCCAAACCAAGTCTAAGTTTATCTCTCCAAGGGAATATATATATATATATATACATACATTGAAGTCTGAGGGTTCTTGTGTTTTCCTAGGATTTTATCTTCAGGATAACCATTTTTGATTGTTTCAATATCCCTCTAAGGCAGAATTTAGAAGGGTCTTTGATATTCTCTGAATTCTACTTTGCATGGTTTCTGATGGCACTTACTTTTACTGGTAGCACCTAAGTAGTGGGCTTCACAAGGCAGGGATGCAGGCAGTTATTGAAGGAATGAGCAGATTTAGTGATGGCTTTACTTTGGGCAGCATCTCTTCTTCACTTTTTCTCCCCTGTATTTAGGACAGAGTCTAGAGGGGATACAGGGTCTCGCTGTGTAGATTAGAGTCATGTTTTCAGCCTCTCAGGTGCTGAGATTACAGGCACATGCCACCAAGCCTAGTCTCAATCATCATCTCAGCATGCCCCGGGGGGCAGGGCCACACCAGCGTCAAACCCTGGTTGCTGTGCTTTGCCTAAGAAGGCGCTTTAGTTTGCTGAGCTATTTGGTGGTCCATGAGTCCTTTTTCTATGATTCCAGAAAAACCAGAGACCTTAGCCTTAAAACAGCAATGTCAGCCGGGCATGGTGGCGCATGCCTGTAATCCCAGCACTCGGGAGGCTGAGGCAGGAGGATTGTTGTGAGTTCGAGACCAGCCTGAGCTACAAAGTGAGCTTAAGGCCAGCCTGAACTGCATAGTGAGACCCTGTCTCAAAAAGACAAAAACAAACAAACAAAAAAAAAAAAAACCAAAAAAAACCCCAGCAATGTCTACCTAGTTAATACCCCTAACAGTGTAGGAGTGACTAGATTTGCATAACTTCTACCTGTGCTAGTTCTTGTAGAAAACTATCTTTGATAGTAATTGTTACCTTAAGGACATGTGCGCCGGGCGTGGTGGCGTAGCCGGGCGTGGTGGCGCAGGCCTGTAATCCCAGCACTCGGGAGGCTGAGGCAGGAGGATTGTTGTGAGTTCGAGACCAGCCTGAGCTACAAAGTGAGCTTAAGGCTAGCCTGAACTGCATAGTGAGACCCTGTCTCAAAAAAAAAAAAAAAAAAAAAAAAAAAAAAAAAAAAAAAGGACATGTGCTTCTGGGCTGACAGAGGAAAAAGTCTTCTAGTGTCAATTAAGCAGGTATGCTGATCCTATAACAGCTTCCCTTCCGAGATTCCACAACCAAGCACTGAGCAATAACAGGAAATGCTGGAAAAATCAGGAACCAAAGATATGTGGCTTTCTCAAACCCTGAACAGTAGCACATAAAGAGCAATATCTCATTACATTAATGCCCTAAATAATGACAAGATTGGAAATTAAAGGATTAGTTGACAGAGTGGTCAGCATTCATGGCAGCATAGACAAATCAATAAAATAATGAAATAAAAAGAAATGGGACCTGTCTCTTGGCATTCTATTTAGTTGAGCTTCCTCGACTGAGCCTGGGTCACCCTATGTTTTCATTTCATGTACCCATAATCCCATTTCATGGTGATACTTGTGCATCTGTTCGGCCTTTGATGATAGTCAACTCTTATTAACATTCATGACATCTAGCATTGACGATGTATGTAGTCAACCACAAAAGAACAGGCTTTGTGACAATGATTCATATTTAGAACTACAGCAAAAAGATAGAGGTAGCCCATTCTGCTAGCACTGACACCAGCGCTTGGTGGGTCCTTGGGGTCTTCACCTTGTGTACAAAGCTACAAGAGCCAAATGTCATTGTTACAGGAATTTGCTTGGACTAGTTCCATCAGATACTTTAGCTTCTGGAGTTCTAGGCAGTCCTTTGAGTAGAGCAGCTTTGTTAATAGCGTCCACTCAGTCTTTTTTTTCTATGGAACTGGGGATTGAACACAGGCCCATGCTCTCACCAGGGAAGTTCTGTCCACTCAGTCTTATAGGCAGAAGGCATCTTTTCTATCATGGACTAAAAATGGAACATCCAACTTTTTTGTGGGCCGCTGCCTTTCACATTTTGGTATCTTTTTATCTTAACCTTCTAGAAGCCATTCACAGCTCTTAGGAGAAAACTGTGCTCTTGATGGTGTGGTGATGCACACTTGTAATTCTAGCACGAGGGAGGTTGAGATAGGATGATCAATAATTTGAGGCCAGTCTGGACTGTATAGCAAGTCTGAGGCCTGCATGGACAACATCATGAGACCCTGTCCAAAAAACAAAAAGCAAACAAACACCAAAAGAAGGAAATGAACTAACAAACCCACTACTGTTCTATATCTGAATTGTTATTTTTAGGATGTTGCACTTGAAAGATGCCTCCAGAGCTGAAAATTTAAAACAATCCCTGATTTTGTTTGTTTGTATTTTATACCGTAATCTCATATACATCATCATCTTCACAACAGCTTTGCCCTGTGAGCAGAAAGTAGATGGGTAGGGATTAAGTGAAGACACATTTAGTAAAGTCAAGGAGCCATAATCTGATTGCCTGAGTCCAAGACCCAAGCATTCTCCTCTACACTATATCTCTGATGCTATTTACCCTACTTCTTTGTAGGTTTTTGTTGTTGTTGTTTTGTGTTTCTATATTCTCTTGCTCTAATCTGTTTAGATCCAGTTTCTTTCAAAGTTTTCTACAGGGCCAGGAACCCTGAGGTTCATTGTCTGAATCCCAGTACTCCATCATCTGTGTTACCAAGGTACTAAATAGGGCATGGTGATGATGACTGCTTCTCATCTGGGCCTTCACGAGAGGTTTCTAAATATACTTATTCCTTCTCTCTCTCTCTTTTTTTTTTTTTGGTGGAACTGGGGATTGAACTCAGGCCCTTGTGCTTACCCGGCAAGCGCTTATTCTACTGAGCCATCACCCTGACCCCTTTTTCCTTCTTTTTTTTTTTTTGTCTTTTTTGAGACAGGGTCTCATTATGCAGTTCAAGCTGGCCTTAAGCTCACTTTGTAGCTCAGGCTGGTCTTGAACTCACAACAATCCTCCTGCCTCAGCCTCCTGAGTGCTGGGATTACAGACATGCGCCACCACGCCCGGCTCCCTTTTTCCTTCTTGATGACTTTGTTTCCAAAAACCCTGCCA
>PVKA01054757.1:0-10622 GCA_004027165.1 Ctenomys sociabilis
TGAGTGGACAAGGGTGTATAATCTGTAAATAAACTTATAAGTGTTGGACAATAGATGAAAAGTACACTGATACGTAGGTAAAAAGATGAATGAAGATAGAAAGATACATAGACAACAGACAGACAGACAGCCGGATGCTAGGTAAATGTCACGTGGTGAGTTAGAAAAATCAGTGACAACTCCTAGTTTGGGGACGCTGTGTAGAGAGAGCCCCCTTATTGCCTAGAGGGACTGAACGGTGGCCGCCTCCTCCGGGCACGGGCAGCAGGCTGCAGCTGACTGACTGCTAGACCTTGAGACCTGCGGAGCCCGGCAAGCCGCGTCCCAGTGCCTTCCGAGTCCCTTGTGGCGCCGTCAGCACCCCAGGTGGGGACAGCAGAGTCCCCCGTCCGCTGGTCCGGGGTGGGGGCCAGGCCTGCGCTGGGCCACGGGGTCGTGCAGACGCCCTGCTCAGCGGGAGCTAGAACTGCTGGGTGAAGTCGCGCCTGCTGCCACGCTTGGGGACAGTCTTTAATTCCCGTCCGTTTAGTTCTCCATAGATCAGATGGTGCAAAGCACGGCCCGCCCTTCTGTGAGTTTCACTGGTCACGCTTGTGTGTGACTTTAGCAGATGACTGTGTTTCCCTTTGATCGGCAGAGATACAAATATTCCGATTTTATTGACCACCTCAGTTAATTAATTGTTCATTTTTAAAAGTTAAGCTTATGGGTACAGTCTAGATAAGCACAATGGTCATATTCCTTGTAAGGTATTTGTACCTCTAAGTGACATTCCTCAGTACAAATGTTAGTATTTTTAGTAATATAAATTTATATGAAATTTTAAATAATGTAAATGTTAAGTAATATAAGGCTTAATCATATATATATATATGATTAAATATATATATATATATATATATATATATATATATATATATATATATATTTAGGACAGGGTCTCACGATGCAGCTCAGACTCACAGTGATCCTCCTGTCTCAGCCTCCCCAGCCCTGGGATTACAGGCGTGAACCCCACGCCTAATCTCCGTGTCCACTCTGTATGCTGGGGGTTGCTGTGGTACGGCATACAGTGCCAGTTAAATAATGGAAATTGTAAATAATATGAGCATTAGTTAATTTTCTCTGTAGCCCAGTTTTTTTTAAAAAAATAATTAGCTGCTCTGCTCTAAGTTATAGGATTTCATTTCTAGTGTGTTTGAGATTTAAATGTGTTTTGTTTTTGTAGTTTTGTTAAAAGAAGCTTAAGTTATTGATTTTAGATCTTTAGAGAGATCGATACATACATATTAAATCATTTTCACTTTCTTCAAATTTACATATTTTTTAAATTAAAAACCTCCGTATTATTCTTTTCAGTTTCTTAATATTTAGGAGTATATAATCTCATTTGTAACTGAGATTGAATTGTCCATCTAAGTTTCTGTTTCAATTCAGTTACATTCTGGGCTGAGAACACGATTTTCTACAGCATCTATTTTGCAGGTCATAGCTTATATTTCAGCAGTTTAGGATGCGTTCAGAGCTACTGAAAACTCCATCTGGAAATGTCTATGAGCAATGGATTACAAAAAGAAGATGTGATATTTTTACCCAGAGGAGTATTAGTCAGCAATTAAAAAGGTAAACTAGCCGGGTGTGATGGCGCATGCCTGTAATCCCAGCACTTGGGAGGCTGAGGCAGGAGGATTGTTGTGAGTTTGAGACTAGCCTGAGCTACAAAGTGAGCTCAAGGCCAGCCTGAACTGCATAGTGAGACCCTGTCTCAAAAAGACAAAAAAAAAAAAAAAAATAAAATAAAAAAAATAAAAAGGTAAGCTTTGTAGGCAAATGGAACCTGAAACAGACAATACAATCTGGAAGGTATGATAGATACTTTGAAAGACAAGGGATGGAGAAAAGGAGAAAAGAAAAAAAAAAAAAGAAAGAAAGAAGGGGAACAGAGATATCTATGCATACACCCAGGGTGGCTTGGATCATTTTCCTGCTGATTTCTGCTCATCTACTGAAACGGAGCAGTTAATGTTTGAGTTTTTTCTCTTGATGCTTGAAACACAAAAATTAACTGTTATGCAGGATTTATATGGACCACTCCTAACTTGAGTCGTGCATTGAAAATGAAATATATTTACCCATTACACATCGCCAGGGATTTCCTTAAGTTAAATAATGAAATGACTGTCTATGAAGAGCAGCTGTGCGGTCCCCCGCGACAGCGAGGGACCACTGAGGTAGCGTCTTGCTCCAACGCTGACTCCTCCAGCTGTGTTCTAGGCTGCATGATGCAAGGCTGGCGAGTCCTGGGAGCTCGAGGTCCTGTATTTGGGGGGGACTTCAGGAGATGATAGGCTGGAGGGGCACTCATGGGGGGGGGCCTTGGAGTCTGCCTGTGAGTTACGGTAATCCAGAGATCTTGCTCTAATCCCGCGGTGCAGGCAGAGAAAGCCGGGAATAGCACTCTTCCCAGCAGAATTGGGGAGGGAAAGGCTTATTGAGCCCACAGTTTGTGGAGGTTTCAGAGGACGGTCTTGGCCTTTCCTGGTGCATTTCTCATCTGGAGTCGTTGGTGTTGAGTTATGCATAACTCCTAGTTACAAAGCCTTTACAAACACTTTCATTTATTTATTTTTTGTACGATTTTTATTCTATTTTTAAAAGAGAAAGAAAAAAAAAAAAAAAAAAGGCAAGAAAACTTCCCAGCAGAGTTTCCCAGCGGGGTTCCATGGCCTTTTCCTTTCAAGGAGGAAGGGGTGGATTATGTAGAATACACCAGGACATGTCGTTTCGTAGCATCTCAAGGCAGCGTTGCGTCCCTTAGAACCCTCATAATTTGGGGGCATCTGTCGCTTCACGTTGCCTTTGTACCCCCTGTGTGGACGTCACAGTGTCACCTCGGTGTCAACGGGAGTGATCGCGTAGGGAAGTCCGGATCGATGGAACCACCGGTTAATCGGAATGAGCAAGGGGACTGGCCCAGATTGGTAATCCACAGCCACGGCAGTACGGTGGCAGGAGCCACCGGAGAAGCTTGCAGGTGCCACATAGAAAAGAGGTGGCTGCATACTGAGTACAACGAGAAGACGAGGCAAGAGAGGCCCCCGCGAAGCATTTCTCAGCCCTTTATTCCCAGTTCTGGGTACTTAAGCTCTCCCAACTCTAATAGGCTGTTCAAAAAAAAAAAAAAAAAAAAAAAAAAAAAAAAAAAACATAATAATAATAATAATTCTATTGGGCCTTGGGTGGAGTATTTCTTGCTCCGTACAAAGTCTTCCTGGGAGACAAAGCAATAGTTGACACCCGTCCCCTTCCATCCTTTCCTCTGAAAGCTGTTTAATCCACTCACAGCGAAGGCAGTTTTAAGAGCTCTCAGCCACGGCTCCAGATTAAAATGATGTAGGGTGAGTCTTGCAATTCGGTCTTCTTTGTTCTAAGGGGAAAAGTGTTCTCGTGACAAAATTAAAGAAAGAAAACAAAAACAAAGAAAGACCAAAAATAAAATCTGCTGGTAAGGAATTAAGTAGAAACAGCAAAATAAATGATATTGCATGAATACATAACATGCTCCAACCTCATGCGTAATCCAAGCATGCCAACTTTAAAACAGAAATGAGTCTTTAAGATCAAAATAGCACAGTGTTGGGTACAAAACAGTAGTGTACCTAACTGCAAAGTAAAACAAGAAAGACAGATCGAACTAGGGAATAAGCAGTCAGGAAGGCCAAAACGAACTGAGATTATAAGGCCCCTGTGGATCAGAAGACTGGAACAAGGAAACCCAATAAATTGAAAACTGCTCCTTCTGTAAAATCACGCTCCAAGCAGAGCTGAAAGTCTCTTAAAAGAAGATAGCAATACACCGATTAAAATCCAAATCGTAGTCTAGAACAAGGGCCGGGGACATGGCTCAGTAGAATAAGCGCTTGCCCGGCAAGGGCAAGGTCCTGAGTTCAATCCCCGGTACCACAAAAAATCAAAGCCAAAAACACCAACAACAAACAAAAAAACCCCAAACAAACAAACAAACAAATATAATCTAGAAAAAAGAAATACACTCACATCTAAAAATCCCTGTGATCCGTGTTCCCTTTCAGTACTGCTAAGTGGTAATCCGAAACACAGCTGGATGACAAGGATTCGCAGTGCGACAGCCAGCCGCTGTTAATCCTGTTAATCCTCAATCCTCGTTCCGAGATTCTGTGCCTTCTGAGTTGCTGCTCTTCCATTTCTGTCTTTGTTCCCCTTATCTGTCTCTGGTTTTGCTTGTCCTCTTTAAAGTAAAATAACAAAGAAGCACCGAGATTTCATAGCGTGAAACCAAGGCTGTGAAAGTTATGTGTTATTAAGGCGATGGAGCGTGATGTCTTTGGAGGCGGGACTTCAGGTTGGTTTTTGTGCGGCAGAATTGAAGAAAAATGACCAAGCGTCGTTGATTAGAAGTCTCAGGGGCAGAGCAGGCGGGGAAATGCCTTGCCCTGGGGGTGACAGTAAACTCCTATGTGTCCCTTCTCTGCATGATGTTAGCACAAGACGTTCTTTTTTTGTTCTCTTCTAGCTCTAGAATGATCTTATCAACCTTGTGTTCGCATATGAGCTTAGCCAGGCGTGGTGGCGCAGGCCTGTAATCCCAGCACTCGGGAGGCTGAGGCAGGAGGATTGTTGTGAGTTCGAGACCAGCCTGAGCTACAAAGTGAGCTGAAGGCCAGCCTGAGCTGCACAGTGAGACCCTGTCTCAAAAAAGACAAACAAACAAAGAAACAAAACAAAACAACACCCCGATGTCTCCTTCTGTGAGTGCAGGATGCAGGAGGCAGCTGGGACATTCGTGTAGGGAGTTGGCCCACATGCATCAGACACGCGAAGGGGCCGTTTCTCCCTGTTCTCCTTTCCCTTTTACCCATCTCTCGGTTTCCTTCCATCTGGGAAAAGGTCTAACACTGTTTCCTCCCACCTTGTCTTTTATTTTGAGCTGTGATATGTATTTCATATAGTGTACATACTCAGTTGTTTTTCATTTTTGAATTTTATTTATTTATTTATTTATTCATTTATTTATTTATTTATTTATGTGTTTGTTTGTTCGGCGCAGGGTCTCACTGTGCACCTCAGACTCGTAGTGCTCTTCCTGCCTCAGCCTCCCCAGCCCTGCAGTTACAGGGCGTGTGCCACCGAGCCCGGAATCCGTGGCCCGCTCAGGCCTCTCAGGGTTCCCAGCCACCATATGGCGCTGGGGGTCGAACCCGGGTCCTTGTGCTTGCCAGGCAGGTGCGCAGACACCTGAGCTAGCTCCCCAGCTCCCTTTCCTTTTTAAGGAGGGTAAAAATAATATTAAAAAAAACAGCATTAGAAATGATGCAGTATTTCAGTAGATGATAGGAATTCAACAGGGGTGGTTGTACTGCACATTGTTATCTTGAAGGGCTCGTTCAGACGACCAGATAGAAATGTGTAAAATGAGTGAAAGAATTAAAAACAAGAAAAAAAAAAAGCCTTAGCTGTAAAAAGGATAAATACCATCTGGAACGTACAACAGATAAGGTGACAGAGAAAGCCATTGCTGCAAGGGAAGGAAAAACTGGCGTGAAGGAAGATAGAAAAGAAAAAGAAGGGTGGAAAAAAAAATATCTATGCATACACAGCAGACAGCCTGGGTACCTGCACGGCTGTTTTCTGTGGCCCATGGAAAACAATGTTAACATGCAAGTATCGCCACCACAGTAATTGCATGCTTCCGTGGACACACGTGGTCCACCACACGTAACAGTGCATAACTGAGCTGGTGTGAAAAATGCCATGGAATAATATGCTGCAATGGTGCTGCTAAAATGAAGACTGAAATCCACAGCAATTTAGGCAACTAAATCCCTCGATCAAGTCTATCTCTCGTGTCTCCCACCTGCCACTAAATGAAAGCCCACGTGTAGGAAAGCTCAGGGTTCAGTCAAAGATGCCACCCTCTCCCCACATGTCAAGTTCACGCAGGCAGAGAAATTAGCCACGGAGGACCTGGGGAGAGAGAGAAGAGAGAGAGAAAGGCAGAGAGAGAGAGAGAGAGAGAGAGAGAGAGACAGAGACAGACACAGAGACAGAGAGAGAGACAGAGAGACAGAGACAGAGAGAGAGACAGAGAGACAGAGACAGAGAGAGAGACAGAGACAGACACAGAGAGACAGAGACAGACACAGAGAAACAGAGAGAGAGGGAGAGAGACACACAGAGAGAGACAGAGAGGGAGAGAGAGGGAGAGAGAGAGACACAGACAGAGAGAGAGACAGAGACAGAGAGAGAGAGAGACAGAGACAGAGAGAGAGATGGAGAGAGATCCTTCTGATTACTGTGTAACTGCCATTAGACCGGAGGCAAATGCCAGGAGTAATCCAGCCCGTGCTAATTAACCAGTGTCTAGATTACGATGCTATCTGCACGACGTTTTTCTTATCTTTCATTTTCCGAATGTTTTCTGAATTTTTTTTTTTTTTTTTTTTTTTTTTGAGTGGGGAAGGTGTGCAACTTCCTGATTCTGTCCTGAAATCCATCGAGATGCAAGATTGGAACCGGAACCCCAAATAATCTGTGTCAATCCACACAGTGCTTGAGATTTTAATGCAGGTAAATGGGCCCTTCTTTGGAGGAGAGCTTGGGATAACCCCAGAGGCAAGTTTAGCCACAAAATGCCTTAGAACTCTTGCTTCTGTGGGGTGCTATTTAAATCCCAGCACAAGCCCCTCCATTCCTGCAGCAAGGAGCAGGCAGGGAATTGATGCTTAGGAACCGTTTGCGTTTGCTTTCTGGAAGGTTCCATGGTCCTAGTTAACTGTTATGGATCCACACGGAAGCAGGATGCTGTTTTAATGTAAAAGGGAACCATGTTAAGCGCAAGTAGAGGTCAGGATTGACATGGGTTTATCATAGTGTGTGGGGAGAAATCCTTCTACAAGAGAGAAGGTCTTTATTCAACAATAAGAATGAGCAGAAAGCAGCGAGAAGCCCCCGTCTGTCACCAGGAAGCAGCTCCAGAGGCCCCGGGCTCCGCCACCCTGGACCGGGGACCTCAGCCTCTGGATCTGTACGTGATCAGTGTCGGTCATTTGTACCTGGATGTCTCTGAGTTTTTATTTTATTTTTTTTGGTGGAACCAGGGATCGAACTCTAGCTCTTGCGCTTGCCAGGCAAGCACTTATTCTACTGAGCCATCTCCTTGGCCCCTCTGAGTTTTTATTTTAGCCTGAACAAATTAAAGTAAGTTACTATGATGCAAAAAAAAAGTTGCGTTTTCTTTTGATGTGGTCATAGCTGTTCTGATATGCATAGATAGGTAGGTACACAGACAGACAGACTGACAGACAGACTTCTTCTTTTTTTTTTTTTTTTGTCTTTTTGAGACAGGGTCTCACTATGCAGTTCAGGCTGGCCTTAAGCAGACTTCTGAGACAGGGTCTCACTGTGCAGTTCAGGCTGGCCTTAAGCTCACTTTGTAGCTCAGGCTGGTCTTGAACTCACAACAATCCTCCTGCCTCAGCCTCTCAAGAGCTGGGATTACAGGCGCGCGCCACCAAGCCCAGCCTCAAGCTCTGTCTCAGCGCACCCCAAGGCCCGGGGATTGAACCCATGGCCCCTCGCCTGCTTGCAGGCGCCTTAATTAGCTGAGCTATTGGGCCGGTCTGGTTCTTTGTTTTAGTGGGGATTATTCTACTCTTTTGTATCGCATGTTCCTAAACATGAAAAAAAAATAATTTATGCTTTTAAAACACTATAAAATAAACACTGGGTAGTGTTTGAAATACCCCCAAGCTCTTCAGTAATCGAAAGAGGAACAACAATATTGACCTTCTATTTAATGACAACAAGATGAAGACTTTGTTTAATGACCGACCACAGGTAAATGACTCGTTGCCGCCTCTCATTTGCAATTATTATTTTTATTCGTGTGTGTGAATTTTTCTGTGGCTAAAATAATTTTGTCCCATGAAAAAGTACTTAGCAAGCCTGCTTGATAAGGCTGCAAAACGAAAACCAACCACAAACACTGTCAGGCTTCCTCTCACCGCTGGTAGAGATTATTAAGACTAGATTGGCTGTGGAGGAATGAAATTATCGTTAATCGGTGTTTCGTTTTGTATTGTATAATCTATGTGGAATGTCTTCCCAGTTTGCGCCCATCTCTCAGTTATGCCGTGCGTGTCGTGTATTCTGACTTCGGAACCGGACCCACAAAGTGTCCCACGTGTGCCTTCCCGTCAATGGGAGGACAGACAAAGGGAGTGTGGTATTTGCACACAGTGGAGTACTACTCTGCCATGAAGAAAGATCAACTGGGGTCAATTTTAGGCAAACGGCTCACCGTGAACCTTCACTTTAAGTGACATAAATCAAACATGTAAGAGTGACTATGGATACTTTTTGTTCTTGCATAAAGAATCCAAATTACACATAAAGAGCAGAATAAAAAAAAAAGATAATAGGGGAGAGAAATAGATCTCTCTCAAATAGGATGGAAAATAATGATATGGAAGGACGGTGAGGGGAGTCTCTGGTAGTAAAATAAATTTTAAAGGGAACACCAACGCTTGACTTGGACAGCAGGGCATTAAAGTCAGAAAATGACATGGTGAGTGCAGGTTGTCCCAATGTCCTGAGGTGAGCCGGTCTGCCCGTGTCCGTGTTTCCTGATGTGCTTCATGTATGGGTAAGACTCCCTGTCTTGGCATTTTTCTATTTATTTATTCATTCCTTCTTTTTAATTTTTATTAGATGCAGGGTCTCACTACATAGTTCAGACTCCTAGTGATCCTCCTGCCTCAGCCTCCCCAGCGCTGGGATTACAGGCGTGGGCCACCAGGCCACGTCTCTGCTGGCACGTCATGTGGTACGGAGAAGCAAACTGGGGCCTTCTTGCGCCTGCCAGGTAGGAGCTTAGACCCTAAGCTGTCTCCCCAGCCCTCATTTTTATTTTAAAGAAAAGAAAAGGCAAACATTAAAACAGATGATGTGTGATTTCAAAATCAATTTAGAAGAGTAATAATGTTTAGTTCATTACATACAATTATCTTCAAAATAGTTGATCACAACACAAAATGTAGGTGTGGAACTTTGATCAAATAACACAGGCGTGGGTCTTCCTTTGGAGTGAGTAACACTAGTATAACTATCTTGTAAATATACTTTTTTTTTTTCCCTTTACACAGGTATCAAGAATGCTTCTTTGCTGGGGCTGGGGAGATGGCTCAGTGGAATAAGTGCTCACCTGGCAAGCGCAAGGTCCTGAGTTCCAACCCTGGTACCATCAAAAAAAAAAATAATAATAAAAAGGAGTGTTTCATGGGACACATTTATAGGTAAATGGATGCAACCAGAGGCCGTGCTCTGGAGTAAAACCAATCAGTCTCACGTGTGTAAGCTCACATCGCCTGCTGAGTCTAAGAAGCTGAAGGGCTCTGTAAGATCCAAAAGTATCCTAGACACCGGGAAAGGGGTAGGAACTGCTCAAATGGAAAGAAAAACTGGGATGGGAAAAGGAGAAAACAAGGAAGGGAAAATGGCCCAAGGCAGGATATTGTGTGTGGATAAACACACGTACACACACACACACACACACACCTCCTTTCCTAGTACCCTGTAAGCTCACAAATTATTTGTTGTTTTTAAATCAGAGCCTGGCATTTGGAACATGTCTAATGCTTTGACATTGGTTTTTGCAGAAAAATACAGTTTTATCAGCTCGGATTGAAATCATTTCTCACCTACCAAACAAACTCAGCATGATTTTGGATGCAAGCTGTAGGATTTCCTTAAAATCAAGACCACTGTAAATATTTCCCTGCATAAATTCTTTTCTACAATCCTGGGTCTATTTGCCTCTTTCTTAAAAAAAAAAAAAGGGCAACTTAGAGGTGCTCCTTATACAGTAGTCCGAGGTTGTTTTGGGATTAGTAAAATCCAGTGCATAATTCATTAAAAAAATCCACAAGAGGGCTGGGGAGATGGCTCAGTAGAATAAGGGCTTTCCTGGCAAGCACAAGGACCTAAATTCAATCTCTAGTTCCACCAAAAAAAAAAAAAAAAAAAGAAAAGAAAAAGAAAGAAAGAAAAAAAATCCACAAGAAAATTATTAAGTATGTCTGGAATATGCTTAATAGCATCAGGAGTGGAAGAAGGGATTCCCTAGGAAGATCTTCGAGGTACACTTCTTGTGACGTCTCACTGTTTCGGGTGAGATCTTGCACAAAACCTTGAGGACAATTCCCTTGCACAAAACTTTGGTTTCCAACATTCCATTTTATTTTATTTTGTTTAATTTAATTTTATTTTGTTTAATTTAATTTTGTTTTATTTTATTTTGCTTCTTTTTGTTTTATTTTATTTTGTTTTGTTTAATTTTACTTTGTTTTATTTAATTTTATTTTATTTTGTTTAATTTTGTTTTGTTTAATTTAATTTTGTTTTGTTTAATTTAATTTTGTTTTATTTTAGTTTGTTTCGTTTTGTTTTATTTTATTTTGTTTTATTTTATTTTGTTTAATTTAATTTTGTTTTGTTTAATTTTGTTTTGTTGTATTTTATTTTGTTTAATTTTATTTTTTTTGTTTAATTTAATTTTGTTTTATTTTATTTTGCTTCGTTTTGTT